>JBAMMX010000015.1:26394876-26522251 GCA_037126225.1 Dillenia turbinata | reverse complement strand
GATTAACTATTAATGAATCATAGTTGTTACAAGTGGATTGAACACCGACCCAACTTGACTCACTCAAAAGGGATCTAGAATTAGCCCTAATGAGACCGGTGGTCAAGAAAGGGGAGGAGGGAGGGAAAGAAATACACGATCGTAGAAGGAATGCAAAATCGGTAACAAACAAAGATGGGTTTTTGATAGTTATCGGTTAGCTGTTGAAAACTAGCCATTAGCTTTGTTAGTTCAGTTGCAATAAAAACTTAGTTAGGATGTTAATTCAATTGCAACAGTTAGGATAGTTGAGCAATTGGAAATAGTTACGTTGACAGAGCTATTGAAGATAGAGTATAAAAAGAGATGTAAAGAATGGTTCAGTAGGAATGTAATGGTGTTTCTCTCTCTCTCTCTCTCTCTCTAGCTCTTTCTCTCTTTCTCTTCTCTTTCAACCCTTCTTTCAATCTATAATTCTCTACAATATTTATTCTATCAATATATTGATTTTCAACCCTTATGTCCAAGCCCTCTCCATGCCTTGTTTTTGCTTTATGTGCTCTATTCCTAAAACCCAATGTCTTTGGTGTTCAAGAGTAGGTTGAGTCTTGACAAATAATCTAGGATGGCTGAATGAACTCATTTCAAATCAATCGAAGAGCAACTCAAGAAGTAAGAAACTAAAATGTAAGAGTTGGTAGTAGAGATCAAAGAAAACTATATAATAATGGAAAAGAAATTCAAGGAACAACAAAAAGAAATGAAGCAGAAGTTGGTTAAGCAAACGTATTAAAATTTTCACTGTTTATCAAATACCAAGCAATTCTTGAATAGATATTGTGAAAATGTATTTAGATAGAAGAGCTGAGATGTGATTTCAAGAATTGAAGCTAGTTGAAAGTGAAATGGGATGGAAGGAATTCTCTAGACTCTTGTGCCAGAGATCTGACGAAAAAGGAGTTCAAGATGAAGTGGAGTGCAAAAACAAGATTCAATGGTGGAATACCAAGAAAAGTTTAAAGAATTATGGGCCATCATGCTTCAAAAGAATCCCAAACTAATAGAATCTTATTTCATCTCGAGTTTTATCAGTGAAGTTAAGGAACAAATCAAACTAATGTTGCAAATGATGAAACCCACTTCTTTGTTTCAAGTCTTTAAAATTGTCATGCTTCAAGAACAGTCCTCAAAGTTGACTAAACATAGAAGAATGAGCATGAGTAAACTTTGGGATCCAGAAGAGGTTGAGGCAGATAAAAAGAATTCAATTGCGTATTACACCAATTTTGAAACTCAAAGAACATCACTATAGGATATGCAACATCGCAGAGTTAACAATCTTTGTTTTAAGTGTTACAAGAAATATGCTCGTGGCCATCAAGAACCTCAATGTAACCATAGCAATAGGGGACATAAGAGGACTAGCAGGAAGGAACAATTAGAGAGGACATGAGCTTTATTAAGGCTCAGTATTCAAAATTTTAATTCTTGAGAGCAAGAATCATTTTATAGGGGAGGGTATTGTAACAAACAAGAATGAGTTTTTGAAAGTTAACAATTAGCTGTTTGGAACTAGCCATTAGTTTTGTTTTGTTTTGTTTTTTTTTTTTTTTTTTTTTAATTTGGTCCACCGTTGAGTATTCAGATATTTGCTCCAACTAATTTTGACTGAGCTGTTGTCGGGTCCCAATCAGGAGGGAGTTATCCCAACATCATTTTTATCATTATCAAGATTTGAATTCCGATTCTTAGTGTATGGTGTTAATTGAAACGTTGAAATTCCGATTCTTAGTGTATGGTGTTAATTGAAACGTTGATATTAGTTCTGTTAATTCTGTTGCAATAAATTTTAGTTAGGATGTTAATTCAGTTGCAACAGTTAGCATTAGTTAAACAATTGGAAATAGTTAGTTTCACAGAGCTATTGAAGATAAAGGAGTGTAAAAGAGATGTAAAGAATGGCTAAGTAGGAATGTAATTGTGTTTTCTCTCTCCAAACCCCTCTCTCTTTCCCTATTTGTAACTCTCTCTTTTCCCTCAACCCTTCTTTCAGTATACAAATCTCTACGATATTTCTTCTATCACTCTATTGATTTTCCACCCTCATGTCCAAGCCCTCTCCATGCTCTGCCTTTCATTTTCTTAAAACACAACGTTTTAGTGTTCAAGAATGGATCGGGTATTGACAAAATCAAAGTATTCCACGGCAGAGCAGGTGCAGGAAGACCCGAAAGTCAGAAAGACGCCGAAGCGGAAGGCGTCGAAGATGCCAAAGAGTTAGCCATATTTCCAACATATTTATATTCAATCCAATTAGAAGAAAGTGAAAACGACGGCCACGACTTCTGCCTTCTTGCACAGAAAATGCAACATCGTCGACGAACTGGTCATGGTCCTGCTCTTAAACAACTACTCCCCCAGTAGAGTTTATTATTTGTTCCCTCACCGACAATGAGAGAAGCACATCTCAGACGTCACATCTCACGCAAGCTCCGGTGTGCTTGTCAAACTTTTCTGCGTCTACTTCTAGTCTCGTATTTAATTAATCGATATTTACACTTCAACTGTTTCTGAACAAACCTACTTCTAGTCTCGTATTTAATTAATCGATATTTACACTTCAACTGTTTCTGAACAAACCTACCTCCATTCCTCCACACGTAACTTCTTTTCAATTGCTTTAGCCTTCTCAGATACTGTTTTTCTGTTGACCTTTTCTTTTAATCTCTCTCTTTCCCCCCTGTATCCTTCTCCAAGTATAGCAGCAAGTCCAACATTTATTTTTTAAGGCTTTTAGAAAGGGGGCAGACGGTGTCAGGGTTTAGGGTTCTAAAAGATTACTGGCCTGAGCTTGGTTCTTGTTTTGTGTTATCAGGAAAAAGATTGGGAGTGTTGGGGGTGGCTCTGATTTCCGGCGTTCTCTTCCTTATGGGGAATTCTTTCCTGAGGATTTCAATGTTCCGATTGACCCTGATTCTAGGGCTCTGTTGGTCTTCCCTATTGGAAGGAGCCTTGGCTCAGATTACCCGCCCTTCGGAAGGTGAATTTGCTTTCCTTGCTGTTTTCTTGTTTTTCTGCACCTCATTTTCATTCTCTCTCAAGTTGTTGACTTCTCACTATTGGCTGATTAAAAATATTTATCATGTCATTACATGTACATGGTCAAACTTGACATATTACTTGAACCAGGATTTCCACTTCCTTTTGTTCTCTTTTGATGATTTTATAGACAGTATATTTGTCACTGCAGTACACAATATATGTGATTGTAGTACACAATAAATGTGATTCAAGGTTCTTTAGTTGGAGGTATAACCAACAGAGTTCACCAGTAGAACAAACTTTGCCCGAGTGCTAGCCTCCTCGAGAGGCAAGAGAGGGACTTGTAGCTACCAGATGCTTTGGCTAAGAATACTGATTTTTAGAGCAAGAAGAATGGTTCTTCACATGGGGTCTCTCTCTCTCTCTCTCTGTTTTTTTTTTTTGGTTGGTCGTGGGGGACTTGTAGTCAAATTCAGCTTTAAAGCAGAAATATCTTTTTTTTTTTTTTTTTGGTATTGAAAAACAACTAGGACAGATAGAGCAAAAGAACACATAAGGCTTCAAAACTAATGAAGGATTGCTTTCCCATCCCTCTTCAACTTTGCAAAAACAATAATCTTTTGAGACTTCTAAAACGTGAGCCCTTGGAGAAGCATGAAAACCAATCTTCTCCAAGAGAGAGGTCCAATGGTTTTGTTTCTAATAGCATTCCACTCCATTCAAACGCAGAATTGGATAGTGTGGAGGGAAGAATTTACAAGGTGCCCCATTTGGCGTTAGGGAGAGTGGTGTTACCTCTTATTGCTTTCAATGTGTAGCCCAAGGAGATTGCCTGAGGCGGGGTGGTTGGATGTGAGGCCATCCAAGGTGGATTTCCAAGGCAGTCAGTGGATATATAGTCTTTAGTAAGAGGATACTAATTCAAGAGCACTTGAGAGAGAGTTCAAGTGATTGTAGAGTGTATAGAGAATGTTGAGTGTTCCGAGATTTGTGAATGAACCCCATTGGAACCCCCCTGGCTGGCACCGATGCAAGGGGGACACATGCCCCTTACACATTCATGTAGAGTGTGCAACAAAAGGGTGTGGGTGCACCATTTGCAATGTCCCCTTGTCTTATCTCACCCAAGGGGGACCCTTGTCTTATTTCACCAGGAGGACCCCCTTGTCTTAGCTTATTAGAAGGGGAATTGCTTTGAATTACTATGTGTCCCCCCTATCCCCTCATGAGTGTTCTTTCCTCTCTTTTGAGATTATTTGACTGTCATGTGTCTCTTAAGACATCATTTAGTTTGCTACAAGGGGTTGGGGGGGTACTATCCATTTCCCTACATAGTCTCATGATCCAGCCATCAATCCTCATACCTCATGTGTCCCCAAGAAAAAAGAAGGAAAAAAAAAAAAAAAAAAAACCCTAAGCAAGACACAAAGATTCTGTAAAAGAAGTCACATCCTCTGATACAAGTAAGTTGGTTCAATGATGTACGTGCAATTAACTGCTTTATCAATATATATGTATCTATTTTTTTTCAATTTTAGCTGTCCTTGATGACCTGAAAGTATTTTGCTAGTAGTTTTAGCACCAGATATAGTTTGTTGTTCCTCTCCAGGTGAAGGATCTGCAAGCCACTCATCAGCAAGTTAAGGTCTTTTTAATTGCAGAGACTTTCTACCAATTAGGACACACCTTACCTCTATGTGTGAGACTACACTGTTATGATGCTAATGTTTAGAATGGTCTACTTATGCTGAGATTTTATTGACCCTATGTATTTTATCTTGTTTCACTGACTTAGCTTTGTGCACAAGGGATTCTGGAATTATTTGTAAATGATTCATTCATCCACATTCATAAAGATGAAACTAATGTAACGTTTTAGGAGGCTTTGCTGTTCATTTGATTATGAAATTTATCTTAACCAGTAGTTCCAATATGCAGTTACAGCCCTGCAAGCCATCAAGAGGAGTTTCCACGATACAAGTGAGAATTTACATAATTGGAATCATGGAGACCCATGCACATCTAATTGGACAGGCGTTCTATGCTTCAATATGACCATGATTGATGGCTACCTTCATGTACAGGAGCTGTATGGTTTAAATTTTTCTCCCTGGTCATTTGTGATAGATTGCTTGAAATTTCTCTTTCTTGGTTAATTTTCTGGAAATGCAACTAAGGTGAAAAATATTATTGGTGCCACATAGCTAGTTTGCAAAATGAATAATCAAGGTTCTAAGGGGCAATATTGATGTAGGACGACTTTGGAGGATGTTAGGGCAAGGAAATTAGGGTTTGTTATAGGGTCTTAGCAGGATAATTTCAGGAATATTTTGTGGGTTTTGTGCAGGATTAAATTTCAGTGACTAAAATTAAAAGAAACTCAAAACTAGATGAAAGCAAATGAGTTAGGTTTAC
The DNA here is from genome assembly GCA_037126225.1 of Dillenia turbinata. Classification (NCBI taxonomy): domain Eukaryota; kingdom Viridiplantae; phylum Streptophyta; class Magnoliopsida; order Dilleniales; family Dilleniaceae; genus Dillenia; species Dillenia turbinata. The sequence continues at coordinate 26,516,815 of JBAMMX010000015.1, read as the reverse complement.
TTGCATCACATAGTAGATCCTAATACATTACACCTAAGGCAAGAAAGCATTTTGTGTTCTACGGTTTGAGAGAAGTCAAAGCATAAGTTGAAAGATCTATTCTTCTTCTTTTAATAAGGTTAGAAGTCTTTAAATAGGAAATTAATCTTAATAAAAAAACTACTAGAATTGAAATTTAGAAACTCCTAAATGGTCCAACAATTACTCTTTTAATAACAGTGACATCGAAGTAACTTTCTAAAACACTGATCACTCAATTAAAATTCAAAAAAGGGAAAACTGTGAACTGATCGACATGAACGGTACAATCCTCCGGAAATTTACTCAAGCTTGTCCACAATCATCCTCCCACCAAATCAGAGTAGAGAGGCTCATTTAATTTGATTCTTCCTTATTGAATAAACTTTTTAAAGCTTGATTTCTTGCACATGTAGTCATGGGCAAAGCCAGGTAAAACAGACCCCACTCAATTTTGAAAACAAATATAATTAAGCTATTGACGTATAAATTTTTTTAGATTTGGCTTACTTTGATCCAATTTAAATTAGCCAAAAATAAACAATAAATAAATAGAAGTGCATGTCGGGGGTTAATTTTGAACTGTTCTTCTAAATTTATACAGTCCATTAAAAACTCCAATATTTAAATCAAATTTTCTAGTACATAAGTGTACTAATACATGAAAATTCTTATTTTGCATCAACAATTGGAGTATTGGCACCTGAAAAACAAATTCATGTGGTCTAATAATCACAAACTTTAGACAATTGTCATTTTGCACCATTACTTGGGATACATAGATTCAAATTGTTATCACAATAGAACCAAATTTTAAGTTACCGTAGATTTGATTTAAAAGATCATGATTTTGATAGTAGTGATAGTTGATTCTTAGACATATTATATACGAAAAAAATTCTTTCTTGAGTTGATGCACCCTTAAGATATTAGTTGCGGAGGCTTTCTTACTTTTTTTAATACTTATTCTTTGTCTAGTAAATTATTTTTTTAAGTAATCACTTTTTCAAATTAAGAAAAAAATTTCTTTTTTCTTATTGTTTTAAATTTTTAAATTTTTCTACTTTGATTTAAATATTTATCTAATTTGATCAAAATTAACATATTGGAATCTAGAATATGGTGTACTAAAATGACACAGTCACTGATTTCAACTTTTAATATTTGAAATGTGACGGGAAGCAATCCTCTTATAGTATGTTGTTTTTCATCTGTGTTAGAAAATTTCTTATCCTCTTGATTGCTTTATATCTCTTATCCATTTAACTTGCTTTAGTGAGACTCCCTCGAAAGCTCCCATTGAAGCAGACTATGATGATGTCACAAAATTTTTTTTTCCTGCCCGGATAGGTAAAGAAAAAGGAACAAAAAATGGTTAGCTCTGTTGGTGCTCTTAGATGGTCGAGCATTTCACAGGATGCTATTCATGCACCTGATCCTTTCTCTTAGCTTTCACTCTCTTGGGGGGCATTACATGCAGTAACTAAACTCTCTAACAGAAATTTTAAAGTAACCAATGCATACGAGACAAATTTATGAGGTAAGATTTGGGACTATGAAGTCGGAGTAAGGAGCATCTTTTGTACGTTTTTTGCTAGGCTGCTTCTTTTGTACTTTTTTTTTTTTTAATAGAACTTGTTGCCATTAAATCTTTTGTGACCAATATCAAGTAAACTGCAGTACGAGAGCGTATTGACATATCTCATCATGTCTTGACAAATATAGTATTTGAAACAATTTTCTTGGCATTGAGTAGAATTTTCTTATCTAAAGGCAACTCTACAGGTAATTTAAGCCTTCTTCAATTGGAAGATCCCCCAAACCTAGAGTACAAGTTGTGGCTCCAAAGTACCGGAGATAACATATTTTGAGTCCTGGAACACCTTTGATTTTCTATGAGATTATACCAGTTCCTCTCCAAGTCCTCACAGACAAGATATGACCGTTTCTTTTAATTTGAGTTGGAATAATACGTATTAAATAGCTAAAATGAGTTTAAAACAGAACTTTCCTAATGCCATTACATTTCCTTCCAAATTTGTCTTCTGAATTTTGATAAACTTCTTTGCAGGCGGTTGCTAAATATGAACCTCTCGGGAACCTTATCACCAGAGCTTGGCCAGTTGTCTTACATGCAAATATTGTGAGGAGTTATATTATTATGCTACTCTTTAATTTATTAAGTTCTAAAAACAATGGCTACTGAAATTTCGGACATGATCTGTATTTTGATTTTTGAATAACTATTTTTCTAAATCTTAGGGCATTAGTGCTTTTTCTTTAAGCTCTTACAAGCGGATAAGCCCTTTAATTTGTCATTGACTTGCTTGCACTTGATGTTCTGGTAGAAATGTGATGTGGAATAATATCACTGGAAGTATACCAAAGGAGATTGGCAATATCACATCTTTGGAACTCTTGTAAGTTTGATTTGAGTTTTGTTTCATCAATGGTTGTGTTCGTCAATGGAATGAATATATTGTTCTTTCATATGGTTCTCTTGTCTCTGTTTCTCTCTGAGTTCTCTATCTTGTACTGCTCTTTCGTTTTTCCCCTTTCTTTTGCCATCTTTCAGCTTTCTCTCCTTGATCTCTTCTTCAATTCTACATAGCAAGTGAATCAAGAATGTAGAATGTGCAACGCGACTCCTTCCCCCCCTTTTTGGCTGGATAAAGTGTTCTTCCTATTCTCTACTATATTTTTTTATGTTTCATGAAATCTTCTTATTAATAACTTAAAAAAAAAAAAAATTTCACTTCATTATTCTTGCTGTATCCTCTCTAGACATCAACCAGTTTTCTAATGTTTTTTGCCAGAGTTTTGGAAGGTTAGAACTACAAATTAATGGACTGAGTTCTCACTCTATACTTTTTGTGTTCCCAGGCTCTTGAATGGAAACCAACTAACAGGTTCCTTGCCCGACGAGATTGGTTATCTCCCTAACTTGGACCGCATTCAAGTTGACCAGAATCAGATATCAGGATCCATACCTAGCTCATTTGCCAACTTGAACAAAACAAAGCACTTGTGAGGGCATTTCTTCTGCTATTTGCTGGATGTGTTTTTCATATGAATGCTTCTTCTTTTGATTATTGCACCTCTGTATCTTATCCTTTTTACTTTGCCTTTTCTGAGCAGTCACATGAACAATAACTCAATAAGTGGCCAAATTCCACCGGAGCTTTCCAAATTACCAAGTCTTGTTCACTTGTAAGTCAATGAGTAAATTTTCATTGCATAAAGATATCATTAAACAACATTTCTAGCATTCTCCTTTTTCTACTCTTAATAATTTTGCTTCTACATATATGCCATTTAACAAAGTGAATCTTTGCAGCCTTCTTGACAATAACAATTTATCAGGATATCTTCCTCCAGAGTTCTCTGAGCTGCCAAATTTACTCATACTGTAGGTTTCTCACTTCACAAGAATACCAGAACATGAAGTTTATTTACAGACATTTTTTGGGCTCTTTGAGTCACAAAATTTTTAGGGTATTTTGTTCCATTGGATGTTGGAAAAAACTTTATGACAGAGAGCATTTGAGCATTTGTATTCTTTCCACATTAAACTGTTTTAAGCGTCTGTTGCCAGCTGAAGCATGGAAACAAAAATCAAGCAAATTCATTACTTCAAATTGATCCCAGTACTTACACTTGTGGCCTTCTCGCAGGACTTCAATTAATGAGCTAATATTTGGTTCAACTTGGACACTTTGGGATATGCATCTTACATTTTCTAGATGAATAGAATTCTTGAATAAAGTTCTTTAACTTGGATATGTGTTCGATGTTGCTTTTAAACTTCTATTCATGTTCATCTAGTTATCTGTTAATAAAAACATCTATCATTGAAGGACTTTGTGTCAAGTATTTGGAACTTCTTGGATTCGTTGCCATCTTCAATTTGAGGCCAAAAAAGAAAAGTTGAGGTTATGCTAATAGGCACATAATTAGAACTCTTTTAACAACTGAGAAGTGATATTTTATAAATGTTCCTGTCAAAGTATTGTCCATGTTCCTTATTCCTTCTTACATTTCGATGGCTTTTTTTTTTTTTTTTTTCCTGTGACATAGAAGTACACTTACCTTTTCTCCCCCAGTTTATTGAAACTTTTTTTTTCCTTGGTAGTCAACTTGATAATAATAACTTTGAGGGGAGTACAATTCCAGCTACCTACAGCAACATGACCAAATTGTTGAAAATGTAAGTCTGTAATACCATCTTGTATAAGTGGGTTTCAAAGATGGATATTTTATATATTTTTAGAATTTAAAATCAAGTGCTGAAATGATGCTGTCCTGTTCTTGGAAGCTTGTGCATATTAGGGGACCAGAGAGCATGAATATTGATATTTTTCTAGTAATTAATATTTCTAAATAGTTAATTGTTAGCTTTTTGGCTTCAACAGGAGTCTTAGGAACTGCAGTTTGCAAGGACAAATCCCTGACCTAAGCGGGATTCCCAAGCTAGCTTATATGTAAGTTAGCGAGATGAATGATGTCTTCATTTTATCAATATAAATCTTTTGGGCCATATTCACTGCTATCTTGCTGAGTGCAATGTATGTAATGGTTAATAATGGTCTTTATGAATTAGAATCCCTTAATTTACATCATTGAAGGAGTTGGCTTGATCCTCTATTCAAGAGAAGCCCACCTCTTCTGGTTTGGTTTCAGAAAATTAGCAGAGTGCTACGTGAGAAACTTGAGAGTAGACTGAGGAAGAATTAGTAAATTCCTTGAGTGATTAGAACTTAGCAAGGCTTGAATCTATATACATTAAAGATGAATTCACCTTACATTTACAAGATGAAATTAATCTCTAGAACTATTTCCGATGCTATTAACTAACAATATTTCCAATCCAATATTACGTGCTGAACATTTCCTACGCTTCCCTGAAGCGGGATCGTATAGATCATATGTGCCAAGCTTGTTACAAATATAGTGACTTTGATGCTTTTTGGGAGACTTTGTAGAAATTTATGTCAGTTGATCACTTGAGACGAATTCAATGACAATTTCATTGGAAAAACTTTCTTCCGAACAAAGTGGCCATCTATTTCTATGTGTTTATTCTTTCATAAAGAACTGGATCGGAGGCCAGGCCATGCACTGAGCTGCTTGATTATCATAGCATAATTTCATTTGTTTAACATCTCCAAACTTTACTTCTGAAGTACTTGGTATACCCAAATGAGCTCACATGCTGTAGTCATAGCTTGATATTCTACCCTAGCACTAGATCAAGCAACAATGTTTTACTTCTTACTTTTCTGTGAAAAAAGATTACCACCAAGAAAGCTACAGCACTGGGATGTTGATCGAGGGAACCATACCAATCTGCATCAGAATATTGTATAACCTGATTATTTCCTTTGTCTTCATATAACAACCCTTCACCCGGTGTTTTCTGAATATGTCCATGGATTCATACAACAGTATCCTAATGGGCAGTATATGGAGACTTCATGAATTGACTTACTACACTCAAAAGAGAAACCTCTAGTCTGGTAACAATAAGGTTGTTTAGTTTTCCTACTAATCTTGGTCCCTGTTAGGATCTGAATATGGCTTCAAATCTTGTAACAATTACTGTTTAGATCCATAGGACTATCACCATGTTTACAATCCATCATACCAGTTTCTTTGAGAATGGCTAATGCATACTTGGTGAAATAGCAATACCATTTGGCCATTGGGTGACCTCAATGCTTCAACTGATAGACGATTCTTTAATACTAGCAGATAAACCCACTGACTAAGAGAGGTATAAGAATAGGAAGTTGCGTGATTTGCTGTAGGAAGTTGCGTATTCATGCCGAAATTTGAACAACAATATTAAACTTTCCCCACCAAGCTCGTCGAGACTGTTTAAATAAATAGAGAGAGAGAGCAGCAGTTTGCAAGTCCAGGTTTCCCCAGCAACAACGCTAGGCAGATGTTTAAATCCCATATAGTGTGTGCCGGCATGGGCTTTCCAGAGGGAGCAATTTGACTTTTGACCTTGCTTTGAATGTGCACTCAAACATGCTCCCCCAATTGACATGACTCACAATCCAAGGTTTTTATGTCTATGCAGTAGTTTTGACTAATTTGGGTAACCTAGATGTTCATGAAGAAGACTACCAGATCCAGAAATAGTACAAACCATGAAAGTAGTTGGTTAGAGAAAGTAAAGTGCTTATGATTCATGCCCAACATCAATCGTCCAACACGTTCCATGGTCCTCTATAAGAATAAGCAGTAATCATTACCGTAGAAATAAGGGTGCATGTAAGTCTACTAAGAGAAAACAAAGTTAAAAGACATGGACGGAGCCAGTGAGACATGATCATTTCCCTTTGCTGCCACTTTAGAAAAATCTGTAAGTAATGACATGAAATTTTGGTAGGGACAGAGAAGTGAATAATGAACCAATATCAGCAATGCGATTAGAGGTATAGCATAATCAAAGTACCCCCAGACTTAACTGTTATTATTGTGAGAGTTACGTACCATAGAATTAACGTTATAAGTAACACTTGCTGAAAAAACTGCATGTTTGGCTGCTTTTAATTGAGGATGCTGTTCATATTCTGCCTGGGGAAGTTTGATGAAGACAGGAGAGGGTGAATACTTTGATCCGAAGGAAACACAGAAGAAAATGTTTCCAACACAGACACAGACAATCTGACACTTGCAGAACTTGATTGGTGCAGTCCAACCAGTATGAAATAGAACTTGGGGCCACATGACCTTCAGAATGGGAGAAGTAGAAGCTGACGACACGATCTGAGCTGGTTTCACAGTGATCCGACAGTGGGACGGAGGTGCGTGGACTGCACGCATTGAGAGGAGAGCACAAGAAAGACTGCATCTAATGAAGTTTCTGACAAGGGAACATTGCTGACAAGCTGATCAGAGGATACATAGATGGCCGGGGTTCTTACTTCACTGATTGGATGAGATGAAGAGGTTGACTAAGATTGGCAGTTATGACTATTTGACTGAGGAATGAGACAAGTACGCTGAGCAAGGTGACACGATGATGGAGGAGATTGTTGAGAAACTTTAGAAGAATTTTGATACTGCTGGACCTCCAGACCCATGAAACTAAGAAAGGAGCAGGACAGAGCCATCTCTGGACAGAACCACTCAAAATTTGGACTGCACCTGCTCTTATACCAACTTGAGAAACTTGAGTGTAGACTTAAGAAAAGAATGCTTGAATTGCTTGAGTGATTAGCACTCAGCATGGCTTGAATTCATATATACCAAAGAGCGAATACACCTTACCTTTACAGGAAGAAATTAATCTCTTGAACTATTTCCTTTGCAACTCTTTCATACGCTATTAACATTTCCCATGCAACAGCAAGCAGTGAAGCCATTTCCAACTCTATTTAATGATGGCTTTTACTCTTTTGATTCCTTTTCAGAGACCTTAGTTTAAACCAGCTTAATGGGTCCGTACCGCAAAGTAAGCTTTCTGAAGACATTACAACCATGTAAGCATCCTCCCCCTTTCATGTTTTGAAAACCATCTAATTTATGTTGGAAGTTCCCGTAATCTAATTTTGGCATTGAATGTTCATTTTAAGATTTATTCTTTGAGTAAAGGAAGTTCCAGAAAATATTGATTTTTTTTCCCCTCAAAATTTTAAACTGCTAAAATCTATGCAGTGACCTATCATACAACGATCTCACTGGGACTATTCCTGTCAGCTTCTCTGATCTTCCTCATCTTCAAAAGTTGTAAGTAACTTCCATTCTCCAGCCTTTTCGCTGTGTCCATTGGCCCAAATAGCTTTCTGTCTCTGTTTTATTTTGTGTCAGATTTTCCAGTACAGATACTTTGATGCAAAGTATGATCCAGCTTTTGATGTTTTTGGATGAATTTTATATGTATTATCCATTTCAGGTCATTTGCGAATAATTCTTTGAGTGGTTCTGTTCCTTCAGCGATTTGGACAAATAGAACTTTTAATGAAACTGACAGGTTTATCGTGTAAGTTCTGCTGCAGAAACCAAAATTTCCTTTAATCTGTGTTCTTGTGTGCATGTGCTCCTGCATGCGCATTCACATTCATGCATCATATTAGTGTTTGAATACTTTGTCATGATCTTGAACATGCCATTCTTGTTTCTAAGAAATCAATTTGAAGATTCTGTCTCTTGATTTCAACAAGTTTTCTTGTGATCTGTTTTTGTTAATTTGAACTAGTCTTTTGTTTGATACATTTGAATCCATTTATAATCTTAATATATGAATATTGAGCTCTTTTTATTTGCAGGGATTTGGAGAATAATATGCTTTCAAATATCTCAGGGAGTCTAAACATCCCTCCAAATGTGACCATATGGTTAGCTTCTCTGCTTGAATAGAAACTTATTGCATTAGTAGATTTTGCATAGCCCTGTAATCACGTATCTGCAGTTGGTTTTTTTTTTTTATTTTTTTATAATGATATTAATTTCCATTTTTATCCCCATTCCCTTTGAACATCACAAGGTTTAATTTTTGGCTGAAATTGGGTTTTTCTCTTTCAAAATATTTTGTTTCAGGCTTCATGGTAATCCAATGTGCTCAAATGCCAACCTGGTTCAGTTCTGTCGATCTCAGGATGAATATGGGAATAATAGCCAGATTTTGACAAATTCATCTATTATCTGTTACAGCCAGTCTTGTCCACCTCCATATGAATATGCCTCAACATCTCCAATACCTTGTTTCTGTGCTCTGCCATTACTTGTTGGCTATCGGTTAAAAAGTCCTGGTTTCTCTGATTTTATACCATATGAGCATGCATTTGAGGAGTACCTGACATCAGGTCTTGACTTAGATGTCGATCAGCTGGAAATCGATTCATTTGAATGGCAAAAAGGCCCTCGACTGAAGATGTACTTAAAGCTGTTTCCTGAATATAATAATGACTCTCATGTCTTCAATAGGAGCGAGGTTCGGCGAATTATGAACATGTTCACAGGGTGGAAAATTCCTGATAGCGACGTATTTGGGCCCTATGAACTTCTCAGCTTCACCCTATTGCCTCCTTATTTAGATGGTACATATCGGGGGTTTTCCTTTCTTATTATTATGGTTTATATGTGTTTCTCCATACCCTTTTTGAGTGTGGCAATTGTTTGGCAACACTGCAATTGTCAATGGCATTCCACTGAAGACGATGCAATTGTCAATGGCATTCCATTGAAGACAAATAGTTTGGTGTTGATTGTCAAGAGCTTTAAGTATTCTTTGTTCACTTCCCTCTAGTATGCCCGTGAACTTTATGCCTATTTTCAATCAGGCCCCTGAAGTTTTATGAACCCCCTCCCCCCAAACTGGCGAAGTAAAATTCATGTCCCATGGGTGGATGACCTTAGTTTTCTGGCAAGGTCCTCGAGGAAATTTCTGGCATGGACACATCCTTTTAGATTTTGATTTCTCTTTATGTTGGAGATATTTTTTTTTAAACAAAATTTGACCCTTGGACGTGATTTTTTGTAAAAATTTCATATCTACTCTCACGTTTCCTTCACAAGAATTTTTTATTATTATGGCAAAATCCTAATGATGAAGCTTTGTTAGCAAATTTAGAGGCTAAATATGGAATCTTTTGAAAAACCAAGTTTGGGGTTTAAATTTCACGAAAAATTATTGCTGAGGAAAGAGAAATAAAAAATGAAATGGATTCCTGCGGGAAATTTCATGGACTTCTTGTCAGAAAGCTAATGTTGTTCACTTATGAGGTGATGTTATTTTTGTTTTAAAAGTTTTGGGAGGTAACCGATTGCAATCAAAATTCATGATCTGATTTGAAGGTACGCACGAAGTTTGAAGGAATATTTGTGGTTTTAGCTTAAGATATTTTGCTGCAACTAATTTTTTATGTCATGATATTGCTGCTTGTTGGTAAGTCAATTATAGGTGGACTTTCTTCGGTTAAGTCATAGCATGTACTCATATGTTTAATGTTGTTTATCTTGATTGGCGTTGGTCTTAGCCATTGGTTATGTTGCAGCAATTTCCACACCTGGTTCTGGTATAAGCAAGGGAGCACTTGCTGGCATTGTAGTAGGGGCGATTGGAGGAGCAATCACATTATCAGCTCTTGTTTCAATTATTATTTTTAAAATGCATTTGAGGAATCGCCATGAAACTTCCAAAAGACGCCATTGTGAGTCTGTTTTTTCTGTAGTAACTTGTAATGTTTTGTTTCTTTCATTAAGTATTGAGCATGAACTTATGTTCATCGTGCTAGATTTCATAACTTACTTGTAAAGCGTTGATCCTCAAGCTCTATAAAACATAGAATGCCTATTTATTGCAATGAATTAATGTGCTAGCTGAAAGTCTTATTTAAATCCGCCGGTGTGGAGATTAATATAGAGTAGGCAATGCTGAAATAACAAGGTTTGTTCCCTACTGGTGCTTCATTTCATGCCATGATATACTTTAAAGTAAGAGAAGCCTCTTCACCAAAAAGCATGGTTAGGAAACTGGCCAATACAAAGCCTTGACTATTGCTTCAAATATATATCTTGATGTTGAGAGTGTAAGTTAGAGTTTTCTAGTTTTGTTGTGAGAGAGAGAGAAAATAAGGATTGCTTCATAGGACAAGGCAAGCAAAGTGCCAAAATTATGCTGTGCTAATTGCTTTGAAGGGATCATCCTAAGAGTCCGTGTGGAGCATGTTGAGATTGAAAAAGAGATACCAAGAGTTCCTGAGAGAGAGGGGGACACAAAGGCAGAGTGGGCCAATCAGCTTGAAAGTCTCGTGTTTTAGTACCCATACCAGATTGAGAGAAACCTAATTTATCCAATCTCCCAAACAAGAAAGTTCAAAATAATACTAATAATATAAATCTTAATCATGATATTAAAAATCCCTATGATATCACTGTGTGTGTCTGTGTTTAGCCAGCCTATGACCTTTTACTATATGGTAGTAACTTAAAGGAAAATTTGTGAAGTCCATGTTGCTGAGTTCCAAACATCATTTTCTTTGTGCTGTATTTTCTGACTAGAACTCTCTTCTACTTGTTTTTGATTATTTTCACAAGAATGACTTTAGTTGTTGGGCTGATTATTTGATTCTGCCGACCCCAAATTTTGGGATAGAAGGTTTAGGCTGTTGTTGTTGTTGCTGCTGATTATTTGATTCTATCTTGCTAATATATCTGGCTAAGTATGAACATGTAGAAGGATACATTGAAAACAAGTTATTTCCATTTTCTTACTATCACATTTCTACCTATTTCAGCATCAAAAATATCCATCAAAATTGATGGTGTGAAAGGCTTCACATATAGAGAGATGGCACTGGCTACAAACAACTTCAGTAGCTCCACTCAAGTTGGGCAAGGAGGTTACGGGAAGGTCTATAAAGGAATTCTAGCCGATGGGACAATTGTGGCCATAAAACGTGCACAAGAGGGATCATTGCAGGGTGAAAAAGAGTTCTTCACAGAAATAGAATTGTTGTCCCGGGTACATCATCGGAACCTGGTATCCTTAATTGGTTATTGTGATGAGGAAGGTGAACAGGTATATTTTTCAATTCGATCGATTTTAAATATGCTTAAGGCTAAAATCTGACATGCGTACTTGGTAGTAGTGGGCCAACTTGGTGATCTTCTCCATCATTTGTTTGTTTTAGGGGAATTAGACCTTTTTTATGTGGGTGCCTGAGTGCAATTTCTGGGTTAGTTTGTCACAAATATTAGGATAGTTATCTGGCCTTGTGATCTGAAATCAGTTAACCTTTGCCTCTTTGCTTTGACTGGATGGAATACCTCTACTATGGGAAGAAAGGTTATTATTTTCTTACTGTTTTATTTCCAGCAAAGAACATCTTCATGCTTCTCTTTGTTGTGGATGCAGATGTTGATCTATGAATTCATGTCTAATGGCACTATAAGGGATCACCTTTCTGGTATATATTTCTCTTTCTTGTAAAGATTATCTTCACTCTTTCTTCTGTGGGTTTTCTCTGGCAAACTATGTGGTGCCCATTTATTAATTCAATTTTTTAATTTAGTTGCTAAACTAGTTAACCAAATGGGTCTGAAATCCATCACTATGCATCACAGCTAATAAGTCTAGAGAGCCTATGAGTTTTGCTATGAGACTGCGAATTGCATTGGGATCAGCCAAAGGCATCCTTTATCTACACAATGAAGCAAATCCTCCAATATTCCACCGAGATATCAAAGCGAGCAACATATTGTTGGATTCTAAATTTACTGCTAAGGTTGCTGATTTTGGACTTTCACGACTGGCTCCTGTTCCAGATATGGAAGGAACTGTGCCTGCACATGTGTCCACAGTTGTCAAAGGGACACCTGTAAGAATACTAACTTGGACACAAGTATTATCTTCTGTTTTACCATTAGAATAATATAAATTAGTTTTATGGTAATTATATCATAATTAGGTATTATGTGGCAATAAATACCGGTCATTTGAGATTCTTTGGACACAATTGGGCATATTCCTATTGTTAGAAAGAAAGAAAGAGAAGCCTGTTAAGTTTTTTGATATGTACAGGATACATATTGCACTGTTGGGGCAAGAAGTTCGAAATGTTTTCAATTCCTATCTGCAATTTGTTGGTTGAGTGATTAGCGGGTTCTTGGAAGGCACGTTGGGGGTGGGTGTTTATGTTTTTGATTTCTCCCGAGGTTCTGAATCCTTCTTTAACAGCTTTTCCATCCTTTTTTCTTTTAAGTAAGATTACTTTTGTCTCAGTGCTGTATTACTAATGTGGGACGAGGTTTAGGTCCAAAGAATTAGGGTTTAGTGCAGAAAATCCAGCACTATATTAAAAGAAAGAAAGCAATAGATGAGAAGAAAGATGATATGTTTATCAGCATCTCCCTAGTAGATCTTTACACATCACACACTATGGCAAGAAAGCCTTACACCTAGGGTTTGAGAGAACTCAGGGCTATTTGCTAAAAAATTGATTGTCTAACTTCTCCTGATTAGGTTACAAGCCGTTAAATAGACAATTACAACAACAACAAAAACAATGAAGCCTTAGTCCCACTATGTGGGATCAGCTTTAAATAGACAATTAACTTCAGAAAAATAGAAACTACTACTGAGACTAAAATTGAGATGTATTGACTCTTCTAACAAAAATTAAAATAGAAATAACTTTTTAAATAACTAGACACCAAAATAAAATAGCATAAAATAAAACAACCAAGAAACTTCCCAAAAACACACACACACAAACAGACTGTCAATGGTACTCATGAATAGTATTGTTTTTGAGATCTCTTAAGAAGGTTTCCATAATCATCCTCCCACCAAATCAAAGCACGAGGCTCATTAAACTTTGGTTTCTTTTTCTTGAATAAACTTTGTAAGGTTTATTTCTATGAATTACATAACCTTACCAGCAAGTACAAATGCCATCATTAGAGGTGTCTGAGGAAGGATAGGAAGGGGTTATTAAACAGTACACTCTAAGAACATCCAACCCTCCCCCTATTTTGTATTTAAAATTTTGTTGGAGCAATTTAAGGATTTCCCCCCCTCAACAATGTAAGAAATACTTGACTCCTTAACAATGTCATGTTGTCATGTTGTCATGTTGTGTACTGTGTATCTCGTCTGGAGTTCCATTTATTTCAGTTTTCACTGATATAATGCCAACAACGTAAAGGCACTATACCTGATGTCATTTTGGTACCATTTTCCTTTTTCAGTGTTGGTGTTTTCAAGATAGAAAAATTTCCTTGCATTTATTTGGTGTGGTTGCCTTTTTTTCAAATCACCATCTTTTAAATTTTTTATCATCAAAGAGGACATAATAATTCTTGACAGGGGTACCTGGATCCAGAGTACTTTTTGACTCATAAGCTGACTGATAAGAGTGATGTCTACAGTCTTGGTGTTGTATTTCTAGAGCTTCTGACAGGAATGCAGCCAATCTCACATGGCAAAAACATAGTTCGAGAGGTATGGTTTCGCCCCCTTCCTTTTGAACTCGTGTAGTAGATGGTTAAACAGGTTAAACAGATGGTTTTAAACACTTGATTCTCCTACATACTTACTTTATCAGATATTCTGCACAGACCAGTCGTGTTTGGCTCAGGTATTTGTTAGACTTATGAACACCAAATGTGAAATAAACACAGCCTGATATTATAAGCCGGTGCTTAGGCCATTGCATTGTTCAGTTCCCTTGATGCTGCTGCTGCTGCTGCTGCTGCTGATGATGAAGATGATTATTATTATTATTGTTATTATTATTATTATCTGTCATACTTGTCGCTGGCCCGTTTTATAGAGTATATATGAGATCCCCAATTTCTCACGCAACCCCCAAAAAAATTCTAATATATCATCTGCATCAGGTTAATATAGCCTACCAATCAGGTATGATCTTCTCAGTCATCGATGGGCACATGGGATCTTATCCTTCAGAATGTCTGGAGAAGTTTGTGTCTCTTGCCCTCAGGAGCTGCAAAGATGAGACTGATGCGCGGCCTTCAATGGCAGAAGTGGTGCGGGAACTTGAAAACATATGGCTTATGATGCCTCAGGGTGACATGAAAACAACGGAGTCCATTATAACAGATCCTGGAAAGGTGATGTTGGCAGCATCTTCATCCTCTGCTACAAAGAATCCGTTTGTGTCTGCAGATGTTTCCGGCAGCGACCTGATTAGTGGGGTCATTCCCACCATAACACCTAGATGATGGCTGTAAAAATTGGGTTTGATATCTTCGACTAGGAAGAAATTTCTTGAACCGGGAAATTTTTACAACCTCGTTAGATATCTTCCTTAAAACCTATTGTTTATTATTATTTTGTGAAGTGCTTGTTATCCATTTGTTTGTGTAGGCTTAGGTCAGCGTTATTTGAATTTAGATGCAAGTCAACAATCAAAACCGTGAAACGAGGATGATGGCTTGATGATCAAGATCATTAATGCTCGATAATGGCTTTTGACTGACCATTTTACTGAGGCATAGCTTGGGAGTTTAGGTAAGCAAAGAAAAAGGTAAGACGTGAGAGAAGAAAAGGAGAGAAAACATTTATCATTTTATTTAGGGTTTAAGTCAAAAATAAGTTGTTTGGCAATTTCATTTTTAAAAACACTTTTATTTTTTTATCCCTTTTTATTAAAAAGAGATTTTAATTTTATTTAAAATTACAAAAAAGGGTATGTGGACAAACAAAAGAAATTTGTGCTTGGCTAAACACAACTATCGATTCTACATAGGGCATGTGGACAAGATGTTTCTTAGAGATGGGTTCTTTGGGCAACAGGGTAGATTTCTCATTGTCTTCAATTGTTCGCCATCACTATTGTTAAGCAACCTTCCGCTGTTGTTCAACCCATGTCGATTTTAGTTCACCGACGCTCTTCGTCATTTGCCTTTAGTAGTTGTCTATTTCTTACTCCCCACCGCCTTCAACTGTTGACTCTTTGTCGTTGCCTATCAATTTCATCTACCAATGTTCGATTCTGTCCAAAGAGCCCATTATTTCCTAGTCGCACACAATCAATCTCCTTATTCTGAAAGAAAAATAAAACCCTAGAGAGAGAGAGAGAGAGAGAGAGATAAACCAAGAGCGATGAACTTGGTGAAGCGATAACTTGGTGAGGGAGGGAACGCTCGGGATTTGAAAGGATTAGTTGGAATTATGATTTTAAAGGAGGGCATCGAGGGAACGAAATTTTTTTTTCCCCAATAAAAGCTTGTGTTTCCTAGAAAAAGAGAAGAAAAGCTCTCAGAGTCTTTTTTTTGTTTTTTTTGGTTTTTCTTTGTCAAAAGAAAATTATATTTTTAAATAGTTTTTTAAAAATATTATTTGATAGGCCCTCTCCTTAAAAGGAGAAGAGAAACTTAAAAAAAAAAAGAAGTGAAATTTAAAAAAGCCCTATCAGATAGGCACTTAAGAAAGAAAAGAAAGATAAGGATTTTTTTTTTTGGTCAGGGAGTCAGAGAGAAATGAGGAAAAAATATTTAAAAATATTATTTTTATTTTTATGCCTTCTTGGTTTTAAAATTTAAGAAGTTTGCTAATGATAAAATGACATGTTCACAATTTTATAAATATTGTTTTGTTGTTAATTAAGAATGAAACCATTTGAATACTCAATTTTGCAACCTTCACTTTGAGATGCATGTGAGTTGGATGACGTTTTATACTATCTATAGGATACATCGGACATAAAATTATTTTGTATCCGCCTTTAAGAGTAGAATTGATATATTAAAATTTCTTTTTTTTTTTTTGTGATAGATATATTAAAATTTCTTCTCTGCCCATGTGTCTTTCCCTTCATCTCTTCCCATTTGTGGAAGAAAGTCTTTGAACTTTTGGAAATTTGGAATTTTTTTTTTCTACCTAATCAATTTTTTTTTTTTAAGTTCTCTTTCAACTCTCAAGTTTGTTTGTTTTTTTCTACTCCGCTCGTCATCTTTTCATCTGTTTCTTCTCATTTTTGGGGAAAAAGTTTCTGAACTTTTGAAAAATTTCTTTCTGACTTAATCATTTCTTTTATTCTCTTTCAACTCTCAAGTTAGTATTCTGTTGGTTTTTTTTCTTTTTCTTTTTTAAGCCACAATTGATGCGGTAAAGGCTCACTGATGTAGTGCCAGTGACAATAATTTTACATACATTGTCCGGGCATGCTGTAATTAGGTTTTTTTTTTTTTTTTTTTGTTTAAGAAATACCTAATATGTATGAAATATGTTCAAAACTATTTACTAGAAAATTTGTAATTTTTTCACAACCATCCAGTGATATATATATTTATATTTTTTCACAACTGATATATATATATATATATTTTCTCGCAATTATCCAGTAATATAATATACTCCTAAATAATTGATTTATTTAGAATTTAAATCTCAAGAAATCGGTGAAAATTCACAAGTGATTAATAATTAAAGGGCCAATATAGACCTTTTCACTATGAACTTTTTACCTACTCCATTGTAATTTTTTTATTTTTAATAATTATAACAGGAATCAAAATTCGAATCACAAAATGGGGAGTGAGAGCTGTTACTGTTGAGTTGTTCTCTTACGGACCTACTCCATTGTAACTTTGAAAACAGGTGCATTAGCTTATGACTACTTTTACTATTAATCAACAAAATTATTATATCAAATCTGGATAACCCTAAAAATTTTTACTATAAATCTTAATTTAGTAAACAAATTCATCCAATTTGATAACTCAGCTCATTTGCAAATTTTAAAAATGATCAAATGTAGTATCCAATTGCGGGAATATGAGCTTCAATCACCAAATCAAAGCTTAAATTAAAACCTAGAATTTTCATATGATTTGCATATAATAATTTTATTAGTTAATTACTGAGTTATATGCGAATTTTGAGTTTAAAGCTATAAGCAGAGAATAGGAAAATAGACCAACCTATAAAGAGTTAAAATATTTGCCCCTTTTTATTAATATTTTAACAAAATGAGAATGGGTTCCATAAAACTCCTTTCTCCAACTAGAAATTATCATTAGAAAAAAGAAATTCCGTGTGCGGATTACCTTCCAACCATCACTGAAACAGTAATATACTCGCATAAAGGCCAAACATCGAAACATCAAATAAGTACGCTTCAGGTAAGGATATCAATAACAAAGAGAGGCCAACCAATATTCTTACAACAAACCAGCATTGGAGGGGAAAGAGAGCACAAAAAAGGAAAACAATTGAGAAACCCCTACAACCTCAAAGTGGAGATGCCCTAGGTCGCTGAATGCTTTACAATGTGCTTAAGAAGATTCAGCTCATGAAGCAGCACCATGAAATGGAGCTGTTGTGGCAATGGGCTCTGGCTTGGCCATTACACGGGACACTTCAGTTACCTCTTCGATGCCCTCATCCAAGTATACAACATCCTGCATAGTGTGTTGGTGGTACTCAACAACCTCCCACAGGAAACGGTTCTCACGAGCATGCACAGAGTTCTCACGTGCTATCCCCGCCTTCTCTGCTAGAAGTGTCTCCAGTTGTAGTTGGATCTAGAAACAATGGGTTATATCATAAAACTAGCTTCAATAAATGTAGGACGTTTTGTGTGCCTCATTCAACAATATGACTACAAATTTTCTTTGTAAAATTGCCAAAAAAAAAGCATGAGTTATGTAGCACTAACAATTTGAAAAAGCTTACAATTAGGCATGTGATATGTCCGAATATTGTTTCCATCTTACACGAAATAAGAACAGGAGATTATAATGGCTACAAAGCCGTATAACCAGTTTACATTCAGAATCACAGTACTAACCATCAAACACTAGTCAAATGTTTCTCATAAACAATGGAAAAAAAATTCGCTAGTTATATCTCCATTACCAGATCTCAATTTATCGAGGCATCTCAACCATGAGAGAGAGAGAGAGAGGACATGCATTAACAAAGCAATCGTGAAAGTGAAGTCGATGCAGGGATGCCCCCATACGGTGTTCCTTGATGACTGCATTATTGACCGCATTTTTTATGGTGGTGTTTATGCTCAAATGGTGCTTCTTAGGATCCTTTATTTATAGATTACTGACTGTTTTTATTTATAGATTTTGATATGCACAAGTGTGTTGTGTGTGCGAGACAGAGTGAGCGTGGCAAAAAAAATATGTCATAACAATGGAAAATGTTCAAAGAAAATTATAAGTTTCTAAATTTCTCTTATGACAATGTGGCAAGAGAGGATTTCACGCTAATGATATGTAAGATCGGAGGTGATGTAATAACCTAACCCAAGCGCATAAAATAGGGGTCTGACATCAGTATACTTTCCCTGAAATCCCTGTTTCTCCTTATTCAAAGTCCAGAGCTATTTATCTAAATGTAAAACATATTAAAAGTTAAGGGAAGAAATTACTGCCGATTAAGAGAGATAGATAAACAATAACAATAACCACCAAACCTTTATCTCACTAAGTGGGATTGGCAAGAGAGAAAGATAAACAATGAAATAAATATTCCTTACTAGATCATCGTCCTCAGGGCTTTCACCCCCTCACAACTTTCTTGAAGGATTTTATTTTCTTCTTCCCTCTAAGCACACTGCTCCTTGGCAAAAGCTAGGTCTGCCTTTGACAGTTTTCAGTTCTTAGAGCAGAAGTTTTGCTTTAACAGCCATTGTCATTGCAACCTGCACTCGAAACAAGAAGAACTATTACAAAATTATGAAGTTTAAATGCAAATCACAGCATTGGAAATTTATAATCTCTTCTTGAAAGGGTTATCTAGAAAATAAATCAAATTTTGTGTGGGCATTACTACAAGATTCCCATTCAAAACTGCCTTGTCTTCCTTTCTCTAAAATAAAGGAAAAGCAGAAGCTAAAAAGGTTGATAAAACCCCAGAGCTGCCCTGCACGTGTTCAAGGAAGAAGGCTTTCTAAAGCGAGAGAGATAGAAGAACAGCAAAGAGAAAACCCTAAAATTTTGAAAAGAGAAATCCCACTCTCAAAGAAAATATTATTAATCATGAATTACTAAACTAATGAAACACTATAAGTATTTATATGGAATATAAACCCTATAAATTAGGAAACTATAGAAATATATAAACTAGAAAAACTAGGAAACTAAAACTAGAAAAACTAGGAAACTATGAAAATTAAGAAACTTTAAAAATTAGAAAATTATAGAAATTAGAAACCAATGGATCCCTTTCCTTTTTGTTGAGCTACCTGAATGATTTTTAGAAATTTGTTCCACATCAATCCCCCCTTCTTGAAAAGAACTCGCTTTCGAGTGATACCTTTAATGTCTGCATCCATATCCTCAACTCTCTCCTTTGGTTTTCTTCCCCAAAAACTTATGTCGAGTATAACAAATATCAAAACAACTACTATAACCAGATAATCATAGTCAACTTCAAATTCTTCTACCCCACCTACGTGCTTGTCTGAATTAGAATGATAGTAAATTTTCCTATTTGCTGGATCAATTTTAAAATATTCAATTTCCGAATAAGAAATATCTACATTCTTTATAACTATGTTGTAAATTGGTTCTATGACACTGTAGGCTCCCACTATACCACATGTAACACTTGGTAACATGGGGATGAATCCAAAGTAGTTACGAGGTAATAACACCATAACTTCATATGACGGATCTTCTAGATTTTTCAGAAAGCTTATTTTTGTCCATCCTTTGTTAAGCATCACCACTTTCTTCTATGTCTTAACCTCTGATGAAATAATGGTATTTGCAAACTGTAATGGTTTTGGTGAGCCAATGTCCTCCATACCATGCAATAAGTTTGAATCTGCACATGGAACATGATCATCCTTACTGTTTTGAAAGAGACCATTCTGTTTTGTATCTTCTCGCTTAGGGATCAGCAAAACCTTTCTACCCACTAGGGTCTGTACATCTTCATCTTCTCCATCTGGCTCACAGATTCCTTTTTCCTCATCAGCAAACCTTTCATCATCCTCCCTTCCATAGTCGGCTAGATGAATCTGACGACGTTGAAGGCAATTATTAGACTTATGCCCAACTTACATGCACCTGTAACACTTATCTCCCGTCGGCTTTGAATATGGATTGTTGTTGGTTGGTTCCTTCACATGCTCCTTCTCTACCATATCTCTCTTTGTAGGTTCAGAATTACACCATGTATTAACTCTCGAGCTTACCCTAGATGTCTTGCCTAAGGGTTTATGGATACCTTCGTTCCTATAATATTCCCCAAACCCAATTGACTTTACTCTCTGAGCCATATTCTGGGCTTCATTGAGGGTTAAAATGATCTGACAACCGATTTTATCATGGATTGCAGGTTTCAATACATGAATATATCTCGCCACTTGTTGACCTTTTGTCTCTATCAAATTATTTCGTGCAGATAATCGTAAAAAATCTACGGTATATTCAGTCACAGATTTTTGCCCCTACGCCAACGTTTGATATTGATGAAACAAAAATTGATCATAATTTGGAGAAAGAAATCTGGTCATAAACATCTTCTTCATTTTTGGCCAAAACTTTATTAGTTGTTTTCCCAAACGTCTTCATTGGATCTAAGTTTGTTCCCACATTGAAGAAGCTCCACCTTTTAGTCGATATGCGACCAGTTTTACTTGCTTATTCTCTGAAATCTCTATGAACTCGAAAAACCTTTCGACCTCTGCCACCCAATGTAGAAAATCTTCAATATTTAGATTCCCATTGAATAAAGGGATGTCGACCTTTAATCGGAACTCTTCTTGTCGATATTGACGAGTTACCCTTGAATTAGGGTTATGATCGAAAAACTGAACAACCTCCTGATCTGAAGAATCATTCTCGTTGGTTTGAGTCTTACGAGATTGTTGTGGTAATGTGGGATTAAAGTGAGGTCCCTGAGTGATTCTTCTGGCGCCACCTTCACCTCCTATATTAACCTGGTTTGATCGCAACATTTGCAGTTCCATTTTGTCTGCTCCGTTCGTGATTCTATCTGTTCCATTCGAACAGATAATGTTTGGAGTGCAACCGTCATGGTTTGCAACTCTCTGAACATGTCAGAAAGAGTACTACCTTCATCGGCTTGGTTGGCCATTGCAAGAGAAAGTCTGACTCTGATACCACATAACGCATGAGAGATAGAAGAACAGCAACAGGGTTTGAAAAGAGAAAATCATAAAATTCTGAAAAGAGAAATATCACTCTAAAAAAATATTATTAATCATGAATTGCCAAAATAATGAAACACTACAAGTATTTATAGGGAATGCAAATCACATAAATTAAGAAACTATAAAAACTAGGAAATTAGAGAAATATAAAACTAGAAAAACTAGAAAACTAAAACTAGAAAAACTAGGAAACTATAGAAATTAAAAAACTTTAAAAATTAGGAAATTATAGAAATTAGAAACCAATGGATCCCTTTCCTTTTTCTTGAGCCACCTGAATGATTTTTAGAAATTTGTCCCACATTACTTTCCGGTAAGGATATGACCAAATTTCTTTCCTCATTCACCGCACTACATGTCTTCCATAGCAAGAGTGTCATCTCAAGAATTAGATGGTCACACCAAATAATGGGGCATTAATTTCAGGGAAGAAAAATCATAAAAGATTGTGGAGAATTAGAAGAACCCTATTCAGTCACAATTGAACTCAACTAATACTTCTCTTTGAGGGAAACAATATGAATTCAATTTTCCCCTCAACTCTATGTAGCCACACTAGAAGCAACACTTTAGCGGAGCAACTACTTTGCTTGCTACTAATTCTTTCTACTGATTGGTGTGCTACATACACTAAAAGTATATGCAATCCTATCAAATGAATAACAAAATTAAACAGAAGAAGAAGGGAACCACAAACAAGCCATTAAACTAGAGTCAAATAAAGCAAATAAAAATAATTATATGAAGATGATGTGGGAATCTCAATCAAAGAAACAACTGTAAATACATTTGGGTAAGTAAAAGTTGAACTGGATGATCGAAATGAAGATAGAAGGTATAAATGAAAACCAACAATAGCAAGCTGGTCACATATATGCACAATCAAGTACATAGTTGGCACCTTATGTCGTGAGATGCCTTCAACTAAGTTTCATAACCAGCTTACATATGGGGTTGCGAGTGGAACTGCAAGCAAGGTTGTTGCCTTGTGCTAGTAGCATTCTGCAGCTGAGAAGGGATGTATTTTCTCCTAATGCACAGCTTACGAGTTTCTTGAATGGTATCTGCTGCCTGATTCTCCACAGCTGTCAAACCTTCCTAATAAAAGAGGGATGCCCCAACGGAAAGGAAAAGGTAAAACCAAATTAGACATGATCTTTATTCATATGGTTGTTTGCCTACATGCAAACACCCAAGTCGGCACCTAAACCTATGCATAGTTTTCATCCACCTTAAAGATTTTCAAAACTTACACAAAACCATAACTGAAATGTACAAATAATGACAGGAAAAGAATTAAAGTTTACACTATCATTAGTGCAGAGCAAATTTAAGGATTCCGAAGAAAATGTAAAGAAACCCTTACCTCCAAGGCATTGCTGATTTTGCCACTAATGTAGTTTAAGGAAGAAGCGATAGCATCTAGTCCTTTCTGAACTGTTGGATTCCCCATTCTCTTATGGTACTCATGTAGATGAAGTGGGTCATGCTGTTGTAAAATCGAGGTCCTATTGAGAAAGGTGATAACAATAGATTCAACTAGTAGTGAGATTCAGAGAAAAAGCTTAATCAAGACCATTTCTAAACCCTACATTTATGAGGATCTCTTCTCTGAGGATGTTGTTGCCCAACCTATTTTTTAGGGTTTTTCATTATAGTATCCTTGAAAGGTCGAAGAGAAAATTACATGTCAACTTCCTGAATTTTATTCAAAATTTATAAATTAATCTCTAAACTTCAAAACACAATGATTGAGAACCTAAACTTCAAAATTCGTAATTTCTTAGTTTCTCTATTAGTAACGGTGTCAATCTGACTATTAAATATTGATATAAATCCATATGACAGATGATGTAGATCTCACACGACAGGAATTGCTGATGTGTCACGGACACTCAAAATGTTACTAAATCAGCATTTTTTATGATGTGGCATGCCAGCTCAACCAAATTGCTGATGCTACAGAGCATGTCAATAGTTCTCATGAGGATGCTCTAATTCTCGATAGCATGGTCACTAGAGTGGTTTTTAGAATAGTGGGAGTTGGTCTAATCTATTCCCACAAACAGCACCAATCTTTTGGAGGTGGGTTATAGTTTCACAGATATTATCTCATTTCTTTACTTGAGTAGTAGCCGTCAATGGGGTAGAGATACCTGTAAAAATCGTCAGAGGGAGCTCCGACGGGAAAGCTCCGACGTTCAAGTCAGTAAGAGCAGTTTTTGAATGGAAGAAACAGATTGAGAGCTCTAGGGAATGATTCCCTGTGATTAGTGTACCCGATGTATTAGGTCGAGAGAGCATACCTGGTTCTGAGACCTTAGAGACAATTTATACCTCTGAGAGGCATGCGCCGCTGGGAGACTTCAACCCTACCTTTTTTATCGAACCAATCCGAGAATCCCGGAGGTTAATACTCTAAGTTGATTGTGATCCTCATTTATCGGGAAAACTTCCATCTTCGGGATGAGTCTTTCCTTATCTGAAAGAGCTTGGAGTTACCATTTGAAATAAAAAGTTGAAGTTAAGGAATCCTAACCTTCCTTTATAATCGTTAGGGATGTTGTCCATCGTTCGGTCATTGGGGACTCGTCCGGTTGGAGGGTTGGCGTTTGCTTGCCCGATCGGGGCGATCACCTTTGCTTGGTGTATAACGCTTGGTCAGCCGGGTGACTGAGGCCATATCATTCGGGAGATCTGGACGATTAAAACCCCTCTGTAGATTGATCTGGGCGCTTAAGGCCCCTCTGTAGATTGATCTTGGCGACTACGGCCCTTCAGTAGGTTGTCACGGTGATTTTTAGATAATGGTCGGCGGGTGTCCTTGGTGGGCCCCTCAAGAATTGACTCTTTTGGTTGGGCTTTGGGCCATGTCCCATCATCTTCCATATGAAGCCAATCCACCAACTTCTCTCAATCTCTCTCCCCCTCTCAGTCTTATGTCGTGCCAGTGAAATTAACAATGAAGCAGAAGAAGATGAAACCCCAGAAGAAGAAGAAGAAAAAGAGATTACGAGCTTTGAAACCAGTCGTCAAACAGCCACCATCGGCGAAACAAGACGATAAAAACAACGAAGACATTCAACTGTTACAAACATTAGCGAAGGCTTTTCGTCGACTTCGATGGAAGATATTTCGTCAGCGTTTAAGGAAGCTGACGGAGACCCTAACAAGCTGTAGAGATTTTATCGACGTTCGCTAGCGATACACCAACGAGCTCGAATAATAGCAATTCTAATTCGAGTTCCTTGGAGGTGTCAAAGGCTATTAACGAGAGCAAAGATAATCTGGTTAATTATGGGGTTAGGGCTAAAGGGGCTAAAAATTCGAAGAGGATTGTGGCTTCTTCAGGTATGGTTTTGATAATCTTGGGCAAGGATTAATTGGTTTCGAGTCCAACAATGTTTTTTGGAGGCCGAAGAGGAATTGGGATCAACCTGTTGGCGTGAACGAATTTCACGGGAGTGGCACCATGGGGTTTTGTTTGGTTTGGTGAACGAATTTCAGAGGAATTGGATATTCGAGTTTCCTTGAGGCTGAGAGTGGAGTGAACAAATTTTAGACATGGCCTTTAGCATCGAGGGCTCTCTTGAGTTCCACCATGTATGTGTACTGTTCCCAAATTTGTCACTTGATTGGCTCATACAAGACAAGCTTAAGTCAAGATTTACAGGGGGGAGAGAGAGAGAGAATGCGTGAGGAAGAACCAAAACTGTTACATGAATCGATCCGAATTTGAATCGTTTGCGAGCTGCTCGAGTAACTCAGTCAATGACTTGATTTAACTCAAGTTTTATCAATTTCAAGCTAAGTTCATTATACAATCGAGTTGAGTTTGAATAATAAAATTTTTATTTAAAATAAAATATATTAATATATTATATAAAAATCGAGTTTTCGAGTAGAGTTCAAGTGGTTATGTTTTGTTTTGGTTTTTTTTTTTGGGTTAATCATGAGATTTTGTTTGGTTTGGTGATTAACTGATTTAACTAATTTTTTCAACTGAATTAGGGAAGAGATGCTGACGCGACCTATCATGTTAGTAAATTGATGACCTAACATTATCATATCAGCATTTTCCTAATGCGACAATATTATTAGTGTAAGTTGTTGATGTATTAATTGACACGTTAATAATTAATTCCACATTGAAAGCCAACTTAGAAATGGTTTGGATCATATTCCAAGTGAGCAATTAATGATCATGATGTTACCGTTAATAACGAAGAGGCTAAATTGTTATAATTTTGAAATTTAAGTTTTTAATCATTGCATTTTGAATATTAGATATTAATTTATAAAATTGAGGTAAAATTGAGAGATTATATAAGTAATTTACTCTTGAAACTTTTGTGTGGACAAAGGGTTGAAAAATAATATGGAAAAACTGAAAGTTGGACATAAAAACAGAAAGTGACCTGAGAAAACACAAAGGAGAAAGTGCAATCACTGATCTTTATGCGGTTAAATTCTCAAGGTAACAGAGTGCAACGAAGCTCCATGAATGGCATAGTTCTATTATGGTGTTTTCTTTCTCTCTCTCTCTCTCTCTCTCTCTCTCTCACTCTCAAATTGGGTTCCTTTTGCAAAAAATCCTCAAAATAGAGTGTTTTTTCTTCTTTTTTAAGCATTCCAATTCCTGAGAAGTCGAGATCCGGGATCTTGGATTCCGGAAATCGAGATTCGTCTATATTTTGTTTCTTTGTTTAAAAAAATTATTAAAAGAATAATTAAAATTGAAAAATTATTAATTAAAAAAGAAAATATATAATTAATAAAAAATTATTATTAATTTTTTAATTTAAAAAGAAAACATAATTAATAATTTATTAATAAATTTAATAAAAACAATAAAATTAAGAAAAATTAAGAAAATTAATAAAAATAAATTAATAATTTTTTAATCAAAAAATAAAAAATAAATTAAAAATTAACCAACAACTAAGAAATTAATCATAAAATTAATGAATAAATAACCAATAATTAAAAATCAATCAATAATTAATTATAAAAATTAAAAAAAAAATTAATGAATAATTTTAAAAAATTGTAAAAAAAATTAATTCAAACATACACAAAACTTATTTTTGTGAACAAAAAATGATGAGTGAAGTAGTGACTATGAGATCAACTTCAATATTAAACCCATCAACACCAAACTTTAAATTCAACCCATTTGCAAGAAATGAAAGCTCATCCAAAAATCAGAAATCAACCATAAAAAGGATTTCAAAAAAGACATGTTTTTGTTACAAAAAAAATGGGCTATTGATCTAAAGAATGTCCTGACTGAAGCAACAAGAAGATCATGAAACGAGAAAGAATAAATACAGATTCAAAATAGTCCACAATTGAATGCCTTGAATCTTATTCGCCTTTAACTTTTTAGATTAAACGAAACCCTTCAAAGAATTTCTATACTTGTTACAAGATATCAATTTATTTGCTTAAATTCTTTTTTTTTTTTTTTGATTTTTATTACTTTTATCTCTTATTGTAATTGTTGTTTGGTTTTGACTTGTGGGTTTTTTGTATATTTATTCATAAAAAATGTAATTTCTTCAAATGGTGTGATGAGTTTAATTTTGGCGCTATGATGTCAATTCATTTCTTATCATACCCCAATTGCACTTGTCGTGCGAGAGTTTCTCAAATTTTGACTATAAGAGAAGACCACATGCTGGTAGGAAGTACTTTGGTTACCCAATTAGAAAGGTAATTTATTCAAAGTTTTTACTTTACATTATCCATTTATGAGACAAGACTATGTTATTCCAACAACAGAAGGAGATGGAACAAGATGTAATAAAAAAATGTAATGAAGAATACAAAGGGCTCATCTAACTAAGATGTTAATAGTGTAATCATCTCTCTTCTGTATGTATTTGCACTCTAACCCAAAAGGCAGCTATTGAATTCTATATACAATGGCCTTGCTCTGTGCCTTCTTTTTCCGTCTCTTAGGTTAGGTCTTGGGTGTGTCCACTTTCTTTTTCCTAGTTCCGCTTATTTTTTATTTAATTTTTTAAGAAAACATAAAATAATAATAATAATAATAATAATAATAATAATAATAATAATAATATTTATTATTATTATTATTATTAAAACATAAAATTATTATTAAAAAATTAATAAAAAATTAATAATATTATTAATAAAATATAAATTTAATAAAAATTTATTATTATTAATAAAACAAAAAATTAATTAAAAAATAAATATTAACCAATAATGTTAGTGAGATCCTTCAATTAATTTTTTTATTTTTTAAAAAAAAAACATAAAATTAATTGATCAATAATGTTTGGTATTTTTAAGGTCTTTGATCTCGTATTTTTGCATTTTGAAATCCTAGATTATACTTTCAACATTGCACTTGTTACAACTAACACAAGGACAAATATATTTTTAGATTAAAATAATTAAAAATAATTAAACAATTAGTAAAAAATTTAATTAAAAAACTACTTTCTTTTGTTTTAATACAATATGATTTAAAAAATTAACAGGATGGAAAAAATTGTTGGCTATTTCATTTTTAATTCTATATAATGCATTACTTATGATTGTCATGTTTAATTTGCCATTAGACTACATTTAAGGGGTTTGATAACCCAATTAAATAAACAACTATGTCAATAAGATCAAAGAGGGTTTTACCTGGTATCGGCTACAAGACTGTAGAATTTCCTAAAGTTGTCTGGTTGACGTTTAGAAAGTGCCTGCAGACTGTTTGCTATATGTAGCATCTAAGTTACATACTTTTTGTGCTAAAATGACTTGGTTCAGTATATCTTAAAATTTTTCTAATGATTTCTTCTTGTTTGATTAGTTGCCTTTTCCTATATTCTATATACTCCCTTCTACCATCACCCAACTATAAGAGTTCTCATGGAGTCTTGTCAAACTTTTACTTTGAGCAATCTACCAGTTTCTTCGTACTTCTGGTGTCTTCTATAATTGTCTATTACTTTCTGAAGCACGAGGCAAAAAATTTAAAGCAAGTAGGATAAGTTCTTGTTGGCCACAAGTCCCCGTCATCAACTGGCATGATTTTTTTTATCTTCTGTTGAAGAAGATGGGGACAATTGGTTTTCTTTTTTCTCTGAAAAAATAAATGTTATATATTATCTTCCTAATGTTTGGAGCTTCCCTATTTATCTACAGAGACACAAGGAGTTTATCCTTATAATTCACTTGTATAGTAGGAGATAAATTAGAAGCACTGGTTGAACTATGATACTCCAATATCAACATGTTTGGCAAATTGTCTATGTTCATTTTCATTGTAGGAAATATAATTTTCTTTAACAACAATAATAAGTATTACTTTGTTGATTCATTTCCAGATTCAAGCTGGGACTGGGTCACAATAAGAGGGGGCCTCATCTCAACTCCCTATCTCATTCAAGAAATTTACTATGTCTTAGAAGAAAAGGACTCTTAATGAATTTGTCCATGACTAGTGGCTCTCCTTTAGCTCAGATGGTTATATTGGACTTGGTTTTAGATCATTCCTTGACTTATGAAGTTGGTTTCATTATAATTATGTGCCCTCTTATGAAATTTATAAGGGGATGAGTGTGAAGGTTTCTATCAGTCCCCAAAGCAGAATTGGTAGAGGAAGAAAAAATTAAACTGAGTGGACCCAGTGAAACCTAGAAACCTTCTTAGCCTAGCACAAGGAAACATTTCAAAACATCAAAGTAGAAAATCTAGATATTGTGGAGACTAATTTTTAGACTTCGATGCTTGATTTAAGGAAAAAGACCTGACGATCTACAAGAAGTTCTTAAGTTTTCTTCTATGTAGGTAATGCACATCGAGAAGCATTATAAGTTGTATCATTCCTAAAGTTACATCGGGGTCCTTCTTACTATATTTCAGCTCTTACTGTCACAATATTGGGTTGAGTAGCTATAAATTGCTTGAAGTTACTCTCATAAGGGGATCTATAAAAGAATATTGGGTGACAGACACACGGGGTGATTGGGTCGTCATTGAACTTAGTACAAAATCCAAGATATTAATTTGTAAAGATTTATTTTTTTGTGCATCGTTCAAGTGGATAGAAAATGGCATGGGAGTAAACTGTGGAACCAACAAACAATATCTACACTATAAACTCATCATTGATCATGCATAATGGTAAAACAACAATAATTAGAGTACCTATTTCATAAAAGTGCATTACATAATTTACATTCGTACACCAAATATTATAATTTACATTCATGCTATCAATAGATGGACACACCTAAGGTCTAACCTAAGAGAAGGAAAAAGAAGGGGCACAGTAGGGCCATTGTATACAGAATCCAATGACTGCCTTTAGGGTTAGAGTGCAAATACATGTAGGAGAGAGATGATTGCATTATTAACATCTTAGTTAGACGAATCCTTGCATTCTTCATTGCTTTTTTCATCGCATCTTGTTCCATCTCCCTCTGTTGTTGGAATAACATAGCCTTGTCTCATAAATGGATAACATAGAGCAAAGATTTTAAATCAATTACCTTTCTAATTGGGCAACCAAACTACTTACTACGAGCTTCTGGGCCTTCTCTCACAGTCAAAATTTGAGAATCTCCCACATGGCAAGTGTAATTAGGGTATGATAAGAGAAGAATTGATATCATAATGCTAAAATTGAACTCATCACACCACTTGAAGAAATTACATTCCTTATGGAAAAATATATAAAAATCTACAAATTAAAACCAAACAACAATTACAATAAAAGGTAAAAAGAAATAAAAAAACAAAAAAAAAATTGAATTTAAGTGAATAAGATGATACCTTGCAACAAGTATAGAAATTCCTTGAAGAGTTTCATTTAGTCTAGGAAGTTAAAGGCAAACAAGATTTACGACGGCATGGGCATTCAATAGTGGGCCATTTTGAATAGGTGTTTATTTTTTCTCATTTCATGATCTTCTTGTTACTTCAGCCGAGATATTCTTAAGAGCTTTTTGTATGTTTGAATTAATTTTTAACAATTTTTTAAATTATCAATTAATTTTTAAAATTTTTATTATTAATTATTGGTTAATTTTTAATTATTGGTTATTTATTCATGAATTTTATTATTAATTTCTTAATTGTTGGTTAATTTTTTACTTTTTTAATTTTTGATTAAAAAATTATTAATTTATTTTTATTAATTTTATTAATTTTTATTAAATTTATTAATTTTTGTTAATAGAAATTTATTGATTACGTTTTCTTTTTTAATTAAAAATTAATGATAATTTTTATTAATTATATGTTTTCTTTTTTAATTAATAACTTTTAATTCTAATTATTTTTTTAACAATTTTTTTAAACAAAGAAAAAAACCCCTATTTTTTAGGATTTTTTTTTTTTTTTTTTTTTGCAAAAAGAACCCTATTTTAGGGAAAGAAAAAAAAAATCTATTATGGGTGTGTTGGTGCTAGCATAGATAGGGTAGAATTATTTTACTTCTTAAAATCAAAAGGCACTGTGCTGTCTTTGCCTACTAAAAAGGAAATAGGTCAATGGTGGTTTAACATGAGGCGTATATTGCAAAATTCATAGGCAGGACCTGATAAATGACATTTTGGTCTAAACATGGAACAATCACAGAAAGCTTTTGTTTTCATTTTACATTTAAACTCAATCAACTCCAATTAGACTAGATTCTAAGCCCCACATTGGATAGTAAATGCTTGAGGTGTATCAAGAATTAACTTAAAATTTTAGTTCTTCCATCCATTCTCACATAACTTTCAGTGTGAGTGAGACAACCCAGGCATTTTGTTACCTGATCAAATGCTCATTCAGATTGAAACACCTTAGCAGAAAATAGTTTCAAATTAATTCAAAGGAAGTTGATAGTTTAAAATAAATGGTAACATTTAGCTATGTTGGGAAGATTGGAGTACAAGAAAAATATGGGAAGACCAAAATTTCTTGATAGGGGTGTACCAAACTCAGCAAAGAGTTTTAGCACCTGGAGTTTCACATAGTTTTCTTGTCCAAACTTTATTTAGCTAAGGACCTAGAATGTGGAAAATGGAGAGGGGTGATTTTAGGGGTGTTATGACACTCGGGTCGATTCGGGTAGTGTCGATACCCGAGCTCCGCTCGAGTGTTGATTAGGTGAGTTCGAGCTCGAACGTGAGTTTGTCGAGCTTGCAATTTTCGAGTTCAAGTTCGAAGTGTCATCGAGTAGTGTCACGGGTTTATGTAAAAAATTTTATTTTAATACTTTCGATTTTAATAAAGCATCGGCTCGAGCTCGGACTTGATATTGAACCACCCGAATCCAAGTTCGAGTCAAACTTTGACCGGGTAGTGTCATAATACCCTTAGGTGATTCCATCCACTGGAATACATAGAAAAGGATAATGTTTATATGGAATCATAGCAACTACCTCAAAGAAAAAAAAAAATCAAAGAGTTGAGAATACTGAGGGTATCTATACTGAATATAAGAAAACACAAATTGTAAGCCTGCAGCAAAGGATTTACAATCTAGCATGCAATGTAGGATAGCCAAACCCAAAATCAGCAGAGAAAACTATAGTCGTAAAAGGATGTATGAGAACCCAAAAGACAAAAAACTTTCCATTTGGTGCTGGACAATAAAATAAAATGTAGTGAAGAAGGAGGAGGAAGAGGCTAACCTTAGCGTTAGAGGTGTGTTTTGACTCCACAGATCTTGATTCCTTCGACTTGAATGACTACGTCAGGAAATGATTTGAAACCTGTAAAAGACCGCTAGATGGTACTCTAGTAGGGGAGGCTTTGATGCTCAAATCAGAAATAGCAGTTTTCAATTGGAATGAAACAGATTTAGCACTAGAGAGAGAGAGAGAGAGAGAGAGAGAGAGAGGCCTATGGTTTTTTTGTGTGCCAAGGGCCGAGTATTTGGGAGCTTACCTAGGTTTCGGCATGCCAAAGGCTTATATATGCTTGTGCTTTAGGAGTTGTATGTATCCGAGGTGTTACAATCATAGTTTCCTTACGAGGAGGTCTGAAAATCTTGCGATTTCATAATCAAATATTCTCGGGAGATTTATAATCTCATCACTTAGAAAGTTTAGTAATACAGGGAGATTTCTTTTTTTATTGATTAGATTTTATAGATTTTCTTATCTAGAAGATGTGCTTCATGACTAGATAGAAAATAAATATTAATATGAGTCTTGGTCAAATATTACCATTACTCGATGGGAGTGAACGATAGGTCCCTCACCGGGGCCATCGGTTGCCATATGAGGAGGAAAGCACTTGTTAGATACCCATGAAAACCGATTAGGTCATTACCTATAGAGGTTGGTCACGGGGCCGAACCGGGTTTGCCTTTCGAGAAGCTAAATCCCTTAATACTGATGTCTCTAAATATAAAATGCTAGTTAAATCGTGGATTTTTTAGACATGGAACACTACTTATTAGACTTTTTGAACGTATCTCATCTTTTGCCCCCG
Source organism: Dillenia turbinata (assembly GCA_037126225.1). NCBI lineage: Eukaryota > Viridiplantae > Streptophyta > Magnoliopsida > Dilleniales > Dilleniaceae > Dillenia > Dillenia turbinata. The sequence continues at coordinate 26,483,720 of JBAMMX010000015.1, read as the reverse complement.
ACTTATGGAGTTGTTTCGTAAAGAAGATGTCACGAGTAATGACTACCTAGGAAAGTACAAGACCTTTAATTCCATATGCACCGCTTCATACAAATCATCTCTAATGCACTCTTTAGGGCACGGAGCTGAAACAGGTCGTAAATGAGCACTTTTCTCTCTTGACGGTTTTTCCTTCCCAAGAGTGTAAATGTTTCTAATCTTTAAACAAGTGTCCCCGAAATAAATGTTTTGTAGAGAGTTGGAGAGATTTAAGCCCTTCATTCATTGTGCACGATTCTTATTTATCTGTTTTATCTATTTAGGATTTGCGAAGATCTTTCCCCTATGGCTATAAATAGGGGTCGTATGACTCTATGCTACCTAAAAGAAAAAAACTTGTGTGTTTTCACATCTGCAACTTCTTTTTGCTGAGAGTTAGTTTCTTTGCGAGCTCTTTCGATGGTGCACTATATGTCGCAAGGCTTAGTAGTATAAGTTGTTTCTGTTATTGCTAGATCTCGTCAAGAATGGGACTGCTGATTCGAGGTCTCATCATATCGTTTGATATTTAGATATCGTGATGGACTCTGTTGAGGTTTCCATCGGGGTTTTCATCCTCAGAGAGGAGTTTCAAATACACTCCTACTTTGGGTTGAGTTAGTCCTCTAGCTTGTATTTTCACAGGTTGGACAACTAAAGGAGTCGGTTGAGTGTAGGGAGCTGTATTCGGTAGAAGGTTTGAATTCTGATGTATCCTCATAGTCTCTTCATAATCATCTCGTACCCTCCTCAACCCATTTTTTCATAGTCTTCTTGTCCAAGTATAGCTACAGAAGTTTTTCGGAGTTCTTTCTTCTGTCTTCTCTTTTTACTATTTTTGTATTTTCCAATCGTGGCGCTATAGTCTCTTTGTCCAAGAACAATGTTGTAACCTTTTGATGTATTTTTTTTGATGTAATCGATTCGACTCAGGGACTTGTAAACCGTAGTTATGCATATAATCTGATATGGAAATAAAAGAGGGATTTTATTTTAATTATTTTTTTGTCTCGGTTTTTTATTGAGTTTTTACCAACGACAGTCATACACCTGAGTGAATAATATAACCAGGAGGATGAGCATTTGGTAAACTCGTTGAGTATTTCCCTATATGGAATGTTTCTCTCGTTTCATTCATTATAGATCATGCTATAAGAAGGACCTTGTCTACTTATCCAGGAGTTACATCCCTTTCTACGTTCGATAACAAATGATAGGATAGGCTGTGCCTACCCTTCTAGGAGTTAGATCCCTTATTGACGACATGTTATGATCAATAGGAAACACCCGATAGGAATGGACCATGCCTACTTGTCTAGGAGTTAAGTCCCTTGTTGATAGTATGCTATGTTCGATAGAAAACAACCGATAGAAATGAGTCATGCCTATCCGTCTGGGAGTCATGTCCCTTATTAACAGTACACTGCATTCGGTAGGAAACAACCAATAGGAATGGGTCATGCCTACTCGTCTGGAAGTCAGGTCCCTTATTGACAGCATGTTACATTCGATAGGAAATAACCGATAGGAATGTGCCATACCTACCCATTTGGGAGTCAGATCCCTTATTGATGACACGGTACGTTCGATAGAAAACATACGAAATGAGGGAACCGGTAGGAAATATTCGATAAGATAATCAGAAAGGAGTAGTACAGAAGCCTTACTTGATTGGGAGATTCTTTTAACCATGGGAGACAATGAGATTCACTGGTAAAAGATGTATAGGTTTTCTAAGTTCCAAGTCCTAGGAATAACCGATCCATCTTGGTTTTTGAGACGATAAGTTCTAGGGCAAACTATGGAGTGTATTTGATAAGAACCTTCCTAATTGGGTCTTAGCTTAACCCCAGGTAGAGGTTGATCGGTTGCTTCCACTTTTCTTAGGACCAGTTCATTGGGTATCAATGTTTTGTTCCTAACTCTTCAGTTGTAATACTGAGCCATCTGTTGTTAGTATGCAACCATTCAAGTAGATGTAGATTCCAGCAACTCGAGGAGTAGATCCAATTGTTCTCGTAAAGCAGGCTTGATTTGAGCGACATTATATTGAGCCATCTGAAGTGAATACCTATCTCCATAGGTATGATAGCTTCGCTCCCATATGTTAGACTGAACGGTGTTTTGTAGGTTACCCTTCGAGGCATAGTATGGTATGACTAGAGGATACTATAAAATTTCTCAACTCATCGTCCCTTGGTATCATTCAACATTGTCTTTAGCTCCTATAGGATCGTTCTGTTAGTTATCTCAATGAGTCTGTTGGGCTGTGGATGAGCAATCGATGAGAATCAATGGTGAATTTCTAGCTTGTTACAGAATTCTTGGAAGCTCTTGTTATCGAGCTATTTCCCATTATCAGTGATGAGGACATGTGGTATACCGAATCTGATAATGATGACGAATGATTGAGCTTTAGTTGTTGTTATATGGGCTAAAGGTTCGACTTCCACCCATCTGGTGAAGTAATCGATGATCACTATAAGGAATTTTCGTTGTCTAGTAACTACAAGGAATGGTCCAAGGATATCTATTCCCTATTGGACGAAGGTCAGGGATTTGCAATAGGACTGAGCTCGATAGAGGGTATTCATGGCATCGAAGAGAAACATTGGCATTTATCACACCTCTTGACGTAATTGTCAGAGTTAATTTTCATGGTCAGCCAATAATACCCTTGGGGTAAGGCTTTGTGAACTAAATTCTGGGCTCTCAAGTGGTTGCAGCACATCACTTCATGGATCTTTCGGAGGTCATAGTCTCCTTCTTCAAGGGTTAGGCACCTCAAGTATGAGTGAGTAAAGGACTTTTAAAAAAGATTCCTATCGATGATCACATAGTGGGCTGCTTTTCATTTTAGTTTCGTCTCCTCCAATGGATAATCTAACAGACGATTGCACTTTAGATAGGCCTATATGGGATCTCTCTAATTGGGAGATTGGTCTGCTACAAAGATCCTTTCGGATTCATCGATGCTATGGTATGGTAGACTCTCGATGTAGACTATTCTGATAGAAGCAACTGAGTCTGAACTGACTAGTTTAGAAAGTGTGTCGGCTTGTGCGTTCTCTGATTGAGAGATTTGTTAAATGTCAACTTTGTCTAGCTTGCTCACCGTTTCACGCAATATGCTCAAGTATTTGGCCATGGTCGGGTTTTTATTCTCGTAGATCCTTTCGATCTATTTAACAACTAGCTGGTTATCGATGAACATGCGGATGATTTAAGCCCCCATGGTTGTTGCAATCTGGAGTCCTATCAATAAAGCTTCATACTCTACTAGATTGTTTGTGGCCTTAAAGTCGAAACAAAGAGCATACTCTGTCTTGAAATTATCTTGGCCCATCAGTATGAGTCCAACACTGCTTCCTGAGGAGTTTGACGACCCATCAATGTGTAGTGTCCAATTAGGTAAAGACCATTCTTCATGGCCATCGGTATGCTCGTGTTTAGCTAGAACCGGGAGGGTACATTCAAGAATGAAATCTACTAGGGCCTGGCTTTGATTGCGGACCTCGGCTGGTATTGGATGTCAAACTCATCCAACTCCATACTTCATTTGATGAGACGACCAAAGGTATCTCTTTTTTAAAGGATCTATTTCAGCGGCTGATTGGTGAGTAACACGATAGTATGGACTTGAAAATATGGGCAAAGATGTCTAGCTAAGACGATTAAATTGTAGGTTATCTTCTTAAATGGTTGGTAATTGACTTAAGATTCTTTAAGTATTCGGCTGATGCAGTAGATTGTCTTTTGTAAGGTTGACTCCTATTTTACAAGGATAGGGCAAAGTGTTCGGTTAGATATAGAGAGGTATAGGTACAGTTTCTCACTAGGAATAGGACGAGAGAGCAGTGGGAGCGATATAAGGTATTCTTTAAACTGCATAAAGGTCGTTTGGTATTCAAAAATCTAAGCAAACTTTTGGGATCTCTTTAGAGCATCAAAGATAGGTTTGTACTTTTCTCCTACCTTTGACTTGAATTGTCTTAGGGCTGATATCCTACCGATAAGGCACTATACATCCTTTAATGTCTGGGGTTACGACATGTTTATTATGATTTGTATCTTTTTATGGGTTTGCCTCAATCCTATAGTTGGTGATCATGAAACATAAGAATTTGTCAGGTGTGATTCCCAAGGTACACTTTGTCAGGTTTAACTGCATGTTGTAAAGTTCCAGCATCTGAAAAGTTTCCTCGAGATCGGTGACTTGGGCCTCTGTACTGGTGCTCTTGATGAGCATGTCGTCAACGTATACCACTACGTTCCTACTGAGTTGATCCTTAAAGACTTTATTGACCAACCATTGAAAGATTACTCTAACATTTTTCAAGCCGAACAATATGACCCGATAGTAATACATACCGAACTCTGTGATGAAACATATTTTTTCCTTATCTTCCGGTGTCATCCATATTTGATTGTAGTGAGAATAGGCTTCCATGAAACTGAGGAGCTAGTATCCTGAGGAGTTGTCCACCAACTTATCAATATTAGGAAGCAGATAGCTGTCTTTCGGGTATGCCTTGTTAAGATTGGTGAATCCATACACATCCTCCATTTACCATCGGCCTTGTTTACCAAAACGATATTGGTGAGCCATTCGGGGTACTTGACTTCATTGATGAATCTGGCCGTTAGCAGCTTCTGAATTTCTTATTGTATGGCCCGTTACCATTCAAGGGCAAACGCCCTTTTTTTCTATTTAACTGGCTTGTATTTATGGCTGACTGTTAGTTTGTGGACTATAATCGAAGTGTGAAAGCCTGACATGTCTTCTGGGGACCAAGTGAAGACTTTTGAATGTCACTGTAGACAATTGGTAATCGCTTATTGTAGGGGTATTGGTAGGTTAGAACGGTTCGACTAGGGTCACTAGTCAAGCGGATCTCAATCACTTCTTTCATGGGCCCAGACTTAGTCATTGGTTCAACATTATCCTTGAACTCTACGGTGTCAATCGAAAGTTCTTTTATCCACCTTCGACTGTGAGAAGAGCGCAGTGGTCGAGGTCACGACAGAGGGTAGCGATCCCTTCCAACATTTTGAACTTAACATTCATATATTTCATACTGGGCAGTGCCTCTAATTCATCTAAGTTAGGGCAACTGAGGATAGCATTATAAGGTGAAAATAATTTTACCACATGACATATGACTTTAACGATCGCATGATTAGGAGGAGTTCCCAAGGTTACAATGAGAGAAATAACACCTTCTAGATAGATACATTTGTCAGAAAGTCCTTTGAGCGACCCGGTAGAAGGTTGAAGATGGGAGGAATCGAAACCCATTCGTTGGAAGACATCCCAAGTGAGGAGGTCACAATCTGCCCCCTGATCAATAATAACTCTCTTGACAGTATAAGATTCCACTTTGATGGTGATGACTAAAGGATCGTTGTGATCAGGATTAACTTCGACTAGATCGTCGTCATCAAAACCAATGATTGGCCTTTTCTTTTGATGGCCATCATGTTCATAATAGACAACTAAGATAGATGATACGTTTGTTTGGGGAATCAGTCTGTGTTTCTTACAGATGGTGCCAATCTTTTGAAGATGGGTTTTGAGTCCATAGATTTTGACTCATTTGACTCAAATGACTGTTTCTGAAGATAATTTGGAATTTACAAAAGATTGATATAGGGTGCTTAGCGGGAGAAGCTCCAATTCTCAAGTCAGAAAGAGCAGTTTTCGATTGGAATGAAACAAACCCGAGTACGAGAGAGAGAGAGAGAGCCTTATGTTCTTTTGCATGCCAAGTGTTGAGTATCAGGGAGCATACTTGGGTTTCGGTATGACAAAAGCTTATATATACTTGTACTTTAGGAGACATAAGCATCCGGGTTGTTATAACCATAATTTCCTTGTAAAGAGGTTCGAAAATCTTGGAATTTAATAGTCAAATATTTTTGGGAGATTTGTGATCTTCATTACTTAAGAAGTTCAACAATATGTGGAGATTTATTCCTTTATTGATCAGATTTTAGAGATTTTGTTACTTATCTAGGAGATGTTTTTCGTGATCAGATAAGAAACGAATGTTAATACGAGCCTTGGTTAAATATGAACTTTACCTAATGGGAGTAAACAATAGGTCCCTTACCGAGGCTATTGGTCACCATACAAGGAGGAAAGCACTTACTAGATACACATGAGAACCGATTAGGTCACTACCTATAGAGGTTGGTCACAGGACCGAGCCGGGTCTACTCTTCGGGGAGATAAATCCCTTATCACTGATACCTCTAAATGTAAAATGCTAGTTAAATCATGAGTTTTTGAGATCCGGAATGCTACTTCATCGGACTTTTGGATCGTGTCCCATCACTTGGTAGGAAGAGAAGAGGGAGATGTAAAATTAGGAAGCCTCGAAGTGGGGGCCAAAGCAAACTCCCTATAAGCAAAGAAGAGGGAAGAATCTCGATGTACGAAAGAGACTCTAATGGCTTTAGTTGCAAATGATGAGCCATCCTCCTCCATCGCAATGTCTTCGCTTATATCTTCTATTTGATCCAATTATGGAAATAATCTCATTTTTTTAAAAAAAAAAATCTTAAAAAAATCCGCATGGCAAAAACCATTAGTTTCAAATTTTGATTATCGCCTGGGTTTTTCTAAGAATTTATTTTTTAAATGAGTTTATTTCTGTACTTGGCTCCTTTTATTTTTAAGTTGAGCTCCTTAATACCACTGGGTTCCTTTGATATGCCATCGAAACCACCTCTCTCTGGTCACAATTATTAATCCAACATGACCACCGCCATTGGCCGGGCACCAGAAGCAAAAAAGGAAACTTCTCTATCTTTTGATCTTTGGGTTTTCCTCCGTTGCTTCCCTCCCAATTCTTGATTCCTTATTGAATTTTTGGTCTCTCTCTCTCTCCGAGTGAAGAGATCGATTGGAAAAAAAAAAAAAAAAGAATCAAAGCTGGAAAACTAATCAACCCCTGACAGCGGTAAACTTAAACCCATTGTCACCCTCCAAACTCAGATCACATCCTTGGTCGGCTAGCAGAGCAAGTTCCTTTTTGTTTTGGTTTTACCGGCAGAGCTATTTCTCTGCTCTTCGTGTGGCCAGTGCTGGCACTTATAGTATGTTTGGGAATATTAGAGAGAAAATAAAAGATTAATTATGAGAGAAAAAAGAAAGTTTATTTCTATTTTGTTTGGAAATTTTATGAAAAAAAAAAAAGAAATGAAATGAGATTCAATGAAAATAAAAAATTTTGTTTTTAGTTTTTAAAGGATATTTTTAGAATATAAAAATGTTTTAATTCTTACGTTTTCTCTCCCCTCCATTTCTTTCTACTTTTGGAAGAGAAAAAATTTTAATTTTGGAGAGATTTTAAATGTCTTCAAATTTTTTTCTCTCTCGTATTTAAACTCTCAAAAGAAAAAAATTCATAATTTTCTTTTTAATTTTTTTCTCTCCAAATCTTCCCATCCAAATAATGACCAACAAAAAAATTGAAGAATCTTATTTGTGGACCCCTAAAATTTCACCCGAAGAAAATATCGAAAACTATATTTTTGGCTGGCCTAAGTGATTGTTTGTTGTTTTATTTGTAATTAATAGAAAAACAGAAAATGATAATTTAAAAAAAAATTATTATAATAATTTTTTAATTTATAATAATTTTTTATTGAAAACTCTATTAAGTTTTAGTTTATTTATTTTAACATTTTTAAATAGTCTAAATATCTAAAATACACTTTAAAAAATAGAAATTTGAATTTATAATAATCGAGTTTATAATCCACTTTCTTTTCAATTTCTTATAAATTTTATTGAATGGTATTTCAATTTTCACTTGAAAATTATGTTTTTGGCAAGATATCTTAGGTGGACAAAGGAAGAATATGATTTGAATTAATTGGATACATGGCAACTTGATAAAAAACCTCCTTACCCTGCTTATTATTTTGTTTATAAAATTTAAATTCTCATCTTTAATTGCGGTCCTAGAATTTGATGGGGTGGATGAAAAAGAAGTTCCAATGATTTAAAATAGGTGAAGAGGGTGAGGCAGTGCATTGGAAGATGAGGGAGAGACAGTGCTTCCCTTTTCACATGCAAAGTGGGGACGGCATAAAAATTAACTCAAAATTTTAATAAGCTTAGACTTGTTTATTTTGAATTTTAATTAAGTTCAAACTTGGAGCTCTATCTATTTATATGCTTGTCATGTTTGACAACTTATGATTTTTATATGCAATTGATTGCATGTAATCAAAAAATGTCCAAGACCAATTTCAGTTAGTGGTTCCCTTTGTTGAAGCGATTGAAATAATAAAAGGATTTTATCTATTGCGATTGGTTTTTTAATTACTCCAAATGGTTCATGATAAAGAAGTCGTAAAATTAAATTAATTGAAAAAAATAAAAATTTTAGAAATAAAATATAAAAAAGAAATATATAAATAAAGGTTGGAATTTAAATGATATAGAGATAACAAAAAATAAAATAAATAGACTATAAAGAGTGAACGAAATTAATAAGATGTTATGATATGTTTCATTACTATTATATTAATATATGCATTTTACATTACATGAAACTCTAATCTTAGTTCTTACTAAACTATATGATTTACTCATTTTTTTATCATTTTATGGAATCAGAAGGATAGGGCTATGCACACGAATATAGAGTGAAGTGTCATAATCCGTCTAAACAATGGCTCAGTCCAACTACTAAGAAACTTTGTATATCAACTATGAGATAGAATAACGGCTTCCTTCTTCAGAGATTAAACAATATATGCATAGAACTTTGTTTAATAGCCTTTGCCATAAGGCTGGTATATCCAACCTCCTTGATAATGGGATGTTGTATGGGAAATATGTAAAAGGTACTCAAGAGCATCAACAAAAGAGTGTATTTTTTTCTTTGAGTACTGATGATATATAGTCCAATAGTCCATTACCATAAGATTGAAACTACTCCAAGCCCATCAGACAATACTGTCTTATAGTCTTTTGGCTGAGTATCCTTTCAGTCAAACACTCTTTGTAGTCCTCTCAGTCATCTCCGCTCTTGGTGCTCGAGCTCCCCAGTTACTCCGCTTCTTGGTGGGCATGTCCTATTGCTACAAGCAAAATTTATCCTATTATATGATAAACACAAACTGAAACTACCATTAAGGAAGTGAATCTCTAGTAAATTCAAATCTTTCTTAATTAGATATGCATCTTCTTAGCTCCCGAGAAAATCTCTTAAAATAATAAAGATATCTCGATGGCTACCACTAATAAGGCAGGAATCCTTCACGACAATTACAGTTTCCCTTAATCGATAGAATACTAAATCTCCTACGGGTTTTTTACTACAACTCATACAATCTTGGAAGATTCTCAATAACCTTTGTAAGGAAACTAGGGTTTTTACTCCTAAACTAACTCGAGACTTACCCTATATACATGCTATATAAACCCAGCATCAGTGACTAGCCAGGTATGTTCAACAACTCTATACAAAAGAGCACACAAGAACAACAAAGGGTGAATTTGCCACTCTCTCTCTAGCCTGTTTCTCTCTCTTTACACTCTTTCCTAACTTGAGCATCAAAATTTCCTTCACCGAACCAACCCCTGGCTGTCTTTTACAGATACACTTTTGTGAAGCAAGCAAAGAATTATACCGACTTGATCTCCACTCTCAAGTTGAATTAGTTATTATCTGTGGAGTCTAAACCCACCTCTAATAAATTGGTGCCATATATAGGAATAGGCTAGGAAGAGATTCATTTTATGCCCTATCTTTCATCATTGTTCTTACCATGCTGCAAAAAAGAAAGAGACCACCAATTGGCATCGATGACGATGACCTAGTCAGAGTCACTTTAGATCACCATGATCCATTAGTCATCATCGTAAAGATAGGGTCATATACGGTAAGGAGAGTTCTCATCGATCAATGAGCAGATTGTGATCTTCTCTACTAGGAAGCTTTCCAGCAAATGAGTTTCGACCCTGCAAATCTACAACCCCGATAAACCCCTTAAAAGGACTTTCCTGTGAATCGCTAGATATAGAAGGCACTATTTCACTCCCAGTAACTTTGGGAACACCCCCTAATTATGCCACCACAATAACCATGTTTAGTGTGATTAAGTCCTCGTTTCTTTACAACGTCATCGTCGGCTGCCTTAGCTTAAACGACTTAGAGGTTTTGCCAAGTACTAAACACATAAAGGTTAAATTCAAAACGGTAGAGGATATCGCAACCCTCAATTGTGACACTCCTCTGTAGACTTTACCTCCATCTGAAGGCGGTAGAGAGAACCTCTCAATAGAAGTGGCGGAATTCAGAGATGATGCTATGCACAGAGACAAACCACAGCTTGCCAAGGAGGTAGTTGAGATCCCAATTACCCATATCCCTAGACAAACTATTCAAGTGGGGGCCCACCTACCCTCGATGTTGCAAGAGACTATTATTGAATGCATCTGTCGCCATTTTGAAGTCTTCACGTAGTCACCAGAAGACATGTCAGGGATCCATCACTTGGTAATTATTCATAAATTGATTATAGACGCAAACCTTAAACTCATGAAATACAAGAAAAGAGTATTTGCATTAGAGCATTAACGAGCGATTTAAGAGAAAGTACAAAAGCTTCTAACAGCAAGTTTCATCAAGGAAGTAAAGTATCCCGAGTGGTTGGCAAATGTGGTCAAGGTAAAAAAGACGAATGGTAAGTGGAGGATATGCATTGACTTCACCAATTTCAATAAAGCATGCCTGAAAGATTGTTATCCACTCTCTGACATCGACAAACTTGGGGACAACTCTTCGGGTCACCAGCTCTTAAGTTTTGTGGATGTATATTCTAGATATAATCAAATTTGTATGGCCTCAAAGGACAAAGAAAAGATGAACTTCATTATAAAATTTGGTACTATTGCTACAAAGTCATGTCATTTAGTTAAAAAACACGGGAGAAACTTTTCAAAGACTTGTCAACAAAGTTTTTAGTAAGTGGTTCGATAAAAATGTGGAAACTTATGTAGATGATATGCTCATCAAGAGCACTAGCTTAAAAGCCCATGTAGCGTACTTTGAGAAGACATTCTACATGTTAGAGCATTATAATATGAAGCTGAACCCAGTAAAGTGTACCTTTGGAATCACATCGGGCAAGTTTCTCAGCTTTATAATCACAAACCAAGGGATCGAAGCCAACCGAAAAAATATTCAAACCATCATGGTCACGGTGCTACCCAGAAGGCTGAAGGAGATGCAATGTCTCACAGGGCAGATTACCGCCTTGAGCCAATTCATGTCTAAAATCGGGAAAAAAGTATAAACCTTTCTTTAATACTTTGAAGAGATCTCGAAAGTTTTTATGGACATCAGAATGTCAGGCTTCCTTTGATAAGCTTAAAGAGTAACTTTCATCGCCTCCGCTGCTTTCCCGACTTATCCTCGATGAGAAACTCTACCTGTATCTATTGATTTCTGACAATGCCTGTTGCTCCGTGTTAATACGACAAGAGACCGACATACAAAGGTTGGTATACTATATTAGTCGAGTTCTCCAGGAAGTAGAAATCAACTATAGACCTATTGAGAAGATAGCCTTCGCTATAGTTCTAACCACCCGAAGTTTTCGCCCATACTTCCAAGCACATACAATCATGGTGTGAGCTGATCAACCACTGAAATAAATCCTACAGAAGAGCGACACTTCTAGTCAACTTATCAAATGGAGCATTGAAGTCGACGAGTTTGACATTGACTACGAGCCGAGAGTCGCCATCAAAGGTCAGGCACTTGCCTATTTCATTTTCGAACGCACACTTCCGAACCACACTAAGCAGGCGCTCACCAGCCCCAGAGAAGAATGCACGTTGCTAGCCTAGACATTGCACGTAGATAGATCCTCCAACTTATTAGGAAGTGGTGCTAGACTTATCCCCATGGAACCTGATAAATTCAAAGCTGAATATACTCTTCGTTTTGACTTTCTAGCCACGAATAACCAGACCGAGTATGGGACCCTCTTGACGGGATCGCAAATCATGGCATCATTAGGAGCCCGAGACATAAGGGTATTCACCGATAGTCAACTTGTAGTCAAACAAATTGAAAGAATCTATGAAACAAAGGGACCAATAAAGGTGAAATATTTGACAAAATTATAAGAAGTAATGCGTAAATTCAATAAAGTGGATATACAGCAGATCCTAAAACAGAGAATACAAGAGAAACGCCCTCTCTAGGTTGGTCGGTTCGGATTCAATTGCTACAAGTCATACAGCATACATTGAGAGGCTTCCCTACCAAAGTATCGATGAACTAGAATAGATTCTGTCAGCAATCGACTTGCCGAGCTGGAAAGATCCTATACAAGCTTATTTAGACCATGGCCAACTATCGGAGTCACACACGGAAGCAATAAAAATTAAACGGAAAGCCACGCAATATACTATCATAAATGGGGCTCCCTATAGGAAATCTTTCACTCACCCATATCTCAAATGTCTAACCCCCGAGGATAAAGACTATGTTTTCAGGAAAATACGCGAAAGGATATCTGGTAATCACCTGAGTGCATGCAACCTGGCCAACAAAGTCTTGAGACAAGGATTTTACTAGCCTACTATAAAAACTGATGCAAGCTCGTTCGTTAAAAGGTGTGATAAATATTAACGTTTCTCTTCGGTACCTCGCCAACCTTCTACCGAGCTCTCTCTAATAACAAGTTCATGACATTTGCATAGTGGGGGAATGGATATATTGGGCCCATTTCTTCACCCAACAGGGCAACAAAAATTCCTTATTGTCGCAATCGATTACTTTACTAAGTGAATAGAAGTAGAACCATTGGCCCAAATTACAACCAAGAAGATACAAAAGTTCATATAGTCGTCAATAATTACCAGGTTTGGACTACCTTGAGTGCTGATCATTGACAATGGCAAGCAATTTGACAACAGACAGCTTAAAGAGTTATGTGACAAATTTGAAATCCAACATCACTTGATGTCAGTCGCCTACCCACAGTCTAATGGACTTGCCAAAGTAACAAATAGGACAATCCTTCAAGGCTTAAAAACCACTCTAGATGAGGCAAAAGGTCGATGAGTATATGAACTCCATGGAATTCTCTGGGTATACCGTACTGCACCAAGAAAGGCCATAGGGGAGACATCGTTCAGCTTAACCTATGGGTCAAAAGTAGTGTTACCTATTAAAATTGGAATTCACTCTTTGCGAGTAGAGCTGTACCAACCAGAGATGAATGAGCCCACCCTGTGAGAACAATTAGACCTTCTGATAGAAACGAGAGAAATTGCATGCGTGCATATGGTAGCATACTAGCAGCAAATGACCAGGTACTATAATAAGAGATTCAGGGCAAAGGTCTTTAGGTTGGGAGATCTGGTGCTTCGAAAGGTAGGGGCTACGTGACAACCCCAATAGGGAGGCAAACTCACACCTAATTGGGAAAACCTACACTGAGTATGCTTAGTAGTTCGGTCTGGAACCTATTGACTCGACCATTTAGACAACTTTGTTATATCTCGCACATGGAAATCTAAGAATTTGTGTATTTACTATCAATAGATTCTATCATTCAGATAATTAGTTGTTATATCAATACTAACATTGTGAGTTTTATGCATCCACTCTTTACAATGAGTTTATCATTTTCCCCGTAGCAGAACCAGCACTGCTCGACACAAAGTAACAATAGCTCCTTAGTACATTGCTCCAGTTAAACAAAACCTAAGGCAAATGCCTCTGAATATCGTCACGCAATACTTGATACATTACACAATTCTAAGTTGCAATACCTTCGAATATCGTCAACGCAACGCCCGATACACTATAATATCCTAAGGCACAATGGCTCCGAGTATCGTTAACACAACGCCCAATACACTATGCAATTTTAAGGTACAATGCCTCCGAATATCGTTGGCACAATGCCTCCGAATATCGTTGGCACAATGCCAAATACACTACACTATCCGAACATGCAACACCTCCGAGTATCGCCGGTGTAACACTCAATACACTACACTATCCTAAGGTGCAACATCTTTGAGTATTATTGGTACAATGCCCAATACACTATGAAATTCTAAGACATAATGCCTTCGAGTATCATCAGTACAATGCTTGATTACTACACTATTCTAAGACGCAATGCTTCCGAATATTATTGGTGTAATACTCGATACGCTATACAATTCTAAGGCGTAATGCCTCTGAATATAGTTAGCGCAACACCTGATACACTACACTATCTTAAGGCGTAACACCTCTAAGTATTATCAGTGCAATGCTTGATACACTACACTATCCTAAGGTGTAACGCTTTTGAGTATCATCAGCGCAATGCCCGAAACACTACAAAAACTCAAGGTGCAGCACCTCAGAATATTGTGGGCGCAATAACCACTCTCGGCATAGCGCCCTCGAACTTTCTCTCAGCTTATTAGCAACCTTATGCCCACGAGCAATTCTAACATAACACGACGAACGGATATGAAACTCCTATCCGACATCCTATGGAAAAGGCCATAGTGGCGAAGTTTTTAACTACCGAGCAACTATACACGAGGCCATAAGCAGTTTTGATAAACCACAAGAAAACAACAAAGTTCACGAGCAACACAATCATTGGGTATAACTAGAAACTCTTTCATTTATTCATTAATATCATTTTTACATAGTGACTTAAAACTCATACAAGAATACAGACGCCATGTCATTACACATATTAAGAATACAAGAATTAAGTTGTTTGAAGTGTAGAGAAAACGAGATGCAGAGAAAGAAGAGGAACTCAATGAGCTCTCTTCTCAATATCAATTTCTCTCATCCTTTTTATGCTCCAAAAGGACGGCCAACGCTAAGTATAGCTCCCTCATTCTCTTCACACTTGGGTGCAAAAGTGCTGACAATAATCAAACCATACATCGGCTGCCCGTTGTGCCCACTGCTAGGCCATCTTCGTTAGACCTCACATGGTATAGACATCCCCTCCTCACAATTTGGAATACAAAAAGAAGAAGGCACCCACTCCCATAACGGTTCCATTTTCAAGTCTTTTCCACTAATCCAAAATTGTTTTCACTTATCCACACCATATCATTTGAGTCACACAACTCTACTCCTAATGCTACTTCTTCGAACTAGTCTTAGAAGTGGAGGACAAATGATGATACACGATCTAGCAGCCCATTATCATAAGACTAAAAATACTCCAAACCCATTAGACCATACTCTCTTATAGTCTTTCAGCCGGGTACCCTCTTAGAAACACTCTTCGCATTCCTCTTGGTCATCTCCACTCTTGGTGCTCGAACTCCCTAGTTACTCCGCTTCACGATGGGCACATCCCATTGCTACAAGCATAATTTATTCTATTACATGATAGACACAAACTGAAACTACTATTAAAGAAGTAAATCTCTGGTAAATTTAGCATTCCTTAATTGATTACTATCTGTGGAGTTTAAACTCATGTCCAACAAGTATATTAGTTTGATTTTATGTAAAACCAATACATTGTATGCCGTTAGATTAAGTAAAAAACTCTAATACAATTTTTGAAAGTCGAAAACAAAAAACTTAAAGCATTCTATTTTCAAATAAAGAAAGCAAGTAATCTTAATACAAACAAACTAATATTTTAAAATCCTGATTGACTAAATAAAACAAATAAACAAAAATGAAACAAAGATGAAAGAAAGTACAAAGTTTCGTGGGTGGCCATGATAGCGGGCATAGGGGCGTCATGGTGCTCCCCATGGGTGAGAGTACTACATTGGTCGTCTTTTGGTGCCACAACAGTATGATCTACATGGTTTTTTTTTGTTGCGGCTGCATTTTTTATAGTCCTTTGGGGTCATAAAAACTTGACCTCTCATTTGTATTTTAAGGTTAATAATATGAATATTATTTTTAGGGTAACCCATTCTATATAACATTTGGTAATAAAATATCACGACAACACAAGACGTGCAAAAAGAGCACAGCGAAACACCCCCCCCAAAAAAAAAACCCAACACCAACACACACAAAACAAACTATGGAGGTCGCGGGGACTCAATTGATCAAGACCAAATTTCCTTAGACAAATAAAGAATGTTAGTTAGGGCAGCCATTTGGATGGACTGGGAGGGGCTGGTGGACAGGAAATTTGGATGAATTTGAACTCGTAAAAATAGAAAAAGAAATTCATCGCTCCGCACTGCCTTTGGTCCTTCTAATTTTTTTTATTAATTTTTTTTTGGTGTGATGAGACATGATTTAAATAACAATCGGTGTGGTACACGGATGTCTGAAGACCCAACCTAATACTTACAGTCTCAAGGGGTTCCGTTCTTGAATCGAACAACAGACAGATTTGCTAACCGACTAGAACGGATCAACCGATTCACGAATACATTCAGTAAGACTGAAAAGTCACCTCCTTTCATTCGATCAATGACTAATGACCACTTGAGGAACCGATCGGCTTGACTCCTATCAATCAATGGTAATATTCAATCGAGTCTTACCTTGATTTGGTTTCCTATTTTAGCACGAAACGTGTTTTTTAGATAAGGAATGAAAATCCTCATGAATATAATTAATAAAGAAAAAAATCTCCCCACATAATTAAACTTTTTAAATGGTAACAATTTCAAATCTTAGATTATTGAATTTCAAAATTTTTGGATCTTTTCATAAGAAAACTAAAGTTGTAACACCCCGAATGAACACGATTCACGTTGCTTCTCATATAAAAACCTTCGATACACTGAACTCTAGGTAAGTTCCCTTGACTTAACACTCAGTACACAAGTCATAGAAAGATCCACTCTTCCTCTCTTTCTCCCAATCTGTTCTAATTCTATTCAAAAACCGTTTTTTCTGAATTGAGTGTCGGAGTTTCCCCTACTAGAGCACCCTCTGATAATTTTTTTACAAGTTTTAAATCCTTCATCCACATTGCCGTTTGAGTCAATAAGAAATCGGATTTGTTGAATCAAGACCCACCTCCAATAGATTGGCACCGTCCATGAAAAAAGACTCCGGTCTTTCTCACTAGTGTTTTGTCACCAAGCGAAACATGACTATAGTCAAAAGAAAAATACCAATTATGGATTCAACGATGGTGATCTAATCAGAATCAACCCTAGTAGTAATGATCCTTTGGTTATCACTATTAGAATAGGGTCTTACACAGTCAAAAGAGTTTTCATCGACTAGGGTGCGGGTTGTAACCTCCTTACTTGGGATGCCTTTCAGTGGATGGGTCTCAACTCTTCACACCTTCAACCCCCAACTGGATCCCTCAAAAGATTATCCGACGAATGCATTTATCCAAAAGGAATCATCCCCTCATTGTAACACTAGGGACTCCTCCTAACCATACAATTGTCAAAGTCATCTTCCATGTGGTGAAACTATTCTCACCGTACAATGTCATTCTCGGCCGACCAAGTCTAGACGAGCTAGAAGTACTACCTAGCACTAGACACATAAAGATGAAGTTTCGAATATCAGAGGAGGTTGCTACTATTCGGAGCTATCCCAACCCTTACGTCATCTTCGCAAACGGAGACGAACAGGAGAATTTTCCAATTGATACCCTGAAACTCTGGGACGATGTCAAACCAACAAATAAATCAAAGTTGGGGAAACAGGTGATCAAGATCCATCTAGCTGATGATCCTACTCAAACTGTTCGAATCGAAGCTAGCCTGTCTATATCCTTATGAGAGGCAATTATCAATTGCTTGCGACGGCACTCCAGAGTTTTCGTGTGGTCCCCCGAGGACATGCCCGATATCGATCCTTCAGTCATTGTTCATAGGCTAACCGTAAACTCTAGTTACAAACCAGTCAAGTAGAAGAAGAAGGTGTTTGCTCTCGAACGGCAACGTGTTATCCAAGAATAGGTCCAATAGTTACTGACTGCCGAATTCATCCATGAAGTCAAATATTTCGAATGGCTAGTCAACGTGGTCCTGGTAAAGTAAACTAATGATACATGGAGAATATGTGTGGACTTTACCAACCTCAATAAAGCATGCCTAAAAGATAGTTATCCTCTCCCAAACATTAACAAACTGGTAGACAGTTCTTTGGGCCACCAACTCTTAAGTTTCATGGATGCCTACTTGGGATAGAACCAAATATGAATGGCTCCAGAAGATAAAGAACAAACAAACTTCATCACCGAATTCGGTACATACTGTTACTGAGTCATGCTTTTTGGGCTGAAGAATGCAGGAGCAACCTTTCAACGGTTGGTTAATGGGGTCTTTAAGAATCAACTTGGCCAAAACATAGAAGCATATGTGGATGACTGTTTGTCAAAAGCACAGATGCTGAGACTCATGTTGCCGATCTTGAAGAAATCTTTCAAACGCTTAAACGCTATAACATGCAATTACATCCAGCCAAATGCACATTCGGTATCGCGTCTGGCAAGTTCCTAGATTTTATGATTATCAATCGTGGGATTGAGGCTAACTTTGAGAAGATACAAGCCATTCTGGACATGTCGCCATCTCAGATGGTAAAGGATGTACAATGCCTCACAGGTCGGATATCGACTTTAAGTCAATTCATGTCAAAAGTCGAAAAAAAGTACAAACCTATTTTCAATACTCTAAAGAGATCCCAACGGTTCACATAGACACTCGAGTACCAAACGGCTTTCAAACGACTCAATGAGTACCTCATGACTCTCCTGCTGCTCTACTATCGAATTCTTTGTGAGAAACTACATCTATACCTTTTTATTTCTGATCAAATGATTTGCTCTATCCTTGTGAAGTTGGTTTACTACATCAACTGCTCAGAAGTTGGTTTACTATATCAACTGGATACTCAAAGACTCTAAAGTCAATTACCGATGATCGAGAAGATAGCATACGTCCTAATCGTCTTGGCTAGGCACCTCCAACCGTACTTCCAGACTCATACCATTGTGGTGCTTACTGATCAGCCACTAAAACAAATTCTCAAGAAGAGAGACACATCTAATAGTCTTATCAAGTGGAGTGTCGAACTGGACGAATTTGACATCTACTATTAACCTTGACTTGCAATTAAAGACCAAATTTTGACTGACTTCATTATTGAATGCACCCTTCCAGTCACAACTGAACTTGAGCTCATCGATAACTCTAACAAATGGTTGCTACCAAACTGGACAATACACGTCGATGGATCCTTAAACGCTTCGGGAAGTGGTCCCAAGCTCATACTGATGGGTTCGACAACTTCAAAGTAGAATATGCCCTTCGTTTCGATTTCAGAGCTACCAATAACCAAGTGGAGTATAAAACCTTATTGACAGGACTCCGAATCACGACCAATATGGGAGCTCAAAACGTTCGGGTGTTTACCGACAGTCAACTAATTGTCAAACAGATCGAATGGGTCTATGAGACTAAAGACCTAATTATGGCCAAGTATCTAAACAAGCTGTGCGAGACGATGGCTAAATTAGACAAAGTCGATATTCAGCAAATCTCTTGATCTGAAAATGTGTGAGCCGATATGCTCTCCAAGTTGGCCAGTTCAGATTCGATCGCTTTTAGTCGAACAGTTTACATCGAAAGCTTACCATACCCTAGTATAGACGAATCTCAAAGAGTCTTCGTAACAGACCAGCCTCCCAATTGGAAAGATCCTATCAAAACATACTTGAGAGACGATCGACTGCCCGACTCACCACTAAAGGCAGCCAAACTGAAGCAAAAAGCTGCTCATTATGCAATTATCGATGGAATCCTATATCGAAAATTCTTTTCTCACCCGCACTTAAGATGTCTGACCCTAAAAGAAAGAAACTATGTCCTTAGCGAAATCCACAAGGGAATATGCAACAGCCACTTGGGGCTTGAAACTTGGTCCATAAAACCCTACATCAAGAGTACTACTGGCCAACCATGAAAGCTGACTCAGAGAACTCTGTCAAGAAGTGCGATAAATGTCAGCATTTCTCTTTGATTACACAGTTGCCCTAAACCAAACTCAGTCATATAGGGAGTCTATGGCCGTTCTCCTAATAGGGGATGGACATACTTAGATCGTTCCTACCAGCTACCAAACAGTGAAAATTTCTTATAGTAGCTATCGAGTATTTTACCAAATGAGTGGAAGCCAAACCTTTAGCCCTGATAACAGTAGCCAAGGCTTAATCGTTCGTGTGGACTTACATTATCATCCGATTCATTATACCACATGTCCTCATAAAGGACAATGGAAAATAGTTTGACAATGCCAACTTTCGAGAGTTCTACAAAAAATTCAAGATCGACCACCGATTCTCATCGGTTGCTTATCCACAGACCAATAAATTTGCAAAGGTAACCAATAGAATAATCCTTTAAGGGCTAAAGACCGTGTGGGATGAAACTAAGGGACGATGGATAGATAAACTCTATAGTATCCTTTAATCGTACCATACCACGCCCTGAAGGACAACCGGTGAGACATCACTCAGTCTAACATATGGAAGTGAAGTAGTCATACATGTGAAAAACGGGATCCATTTGCTCTGAGTAACTCAATATTATCCTGAATGAAATGAGCCCACCTTGCGAGAACAACTGGATCTACTCCCTGAGCTACGAGAATCCGCATCCGCTCAAATGGCTGTATATCAACAGCAAATGATATAGTACTACAATCGAAGAGTTAGGAGTCGAACGCTCAAACTAGGCGATTTGGTGATAAAAAAGGCCGAAGCCACTGGTCAACCCCAACCTGGGAGTAAGCTAGGCCCTAATTGAGAAGGTCCCTATTAAGTACGTTCCGTGATTCACCCAGGAATTTATCGCCTTAATAACCTAGACGAATTGGCCATACTCAGGATCTGGAATGCGGAGAACCTACGGATCTACTATCAGTAAGTCATATCGTCCTCCATCTGTGAAAGAACTTCCTACCGGGTAAGCTCCCCACGATTTTCCTTTCGGTTGTCTTATCAATTTATTCCTAACGTTTTTACTCCTATTGGTTGTTACCTATTGAATGGATCTATCTCATCGAATGGGCATCTGTTACTTTGTCCTATCGAAGGGATTTAATTCCCCAAATGGCCATCTATCGTCCCGTCCTATAGATGAGATCTATCTTCCTGAATGGGCTTCTATTGTCCCGTCCTATGAAGGGGATCTATCTCCCCGAATGGGTCTCTGTCGCCCTGTCCTATCGAAGAGATATATCTCCCTGAATAGGCCCCTATTGCCTCATTCTATTGAAGGGATCTATCTCTCCAAATGGGTCGCCTCATCTTATCAAAGGGATATATCTCCCCGAATGATCCTCTATTACTCTGTCCTATCGAAGAGATCTATCTCTCTAAATGGATCTCTGTCACTCCGTCAAATCGAATAAAGGGCCTTCATCGCCCCGTCCTACCAAAAGGATTTGTTACCATGACCGAATTCGCGTCAGACTAACTAAACACACTTCCTCCTACCAATCAAGGAAATGTGAGGATAGCCCTCCCAGCCATTCGCACATATGGGTCAATCACATAAACACTATGGCAGTAACATCATACGGCCGAACATAAACATTACCAGAAAGAATTCAAACAGAAGCAGCAAATGATAAGTAAGAGAAATAAATTTTGTTTTTTTATTATTTATTTCCATATGACAAGTACACATCCAATTATATGAATAAGTATATCTTACAAGTCCCTTACTTGGACTGATTACATCGAAAGAAATACATAAAGAATTTATACCATTGTTCATGGACAAAGAGGCTACAATACCCCGATCAACTGACAACATCCTGGATTTCAGAAATAGTAAAAAGAAATCAAAAAATCTGTAGCCCTATTGAGATAAGAAGGCTGCAGAAAAGGGAGAACGAACTGGTCAAAGAAAGACTGAGATTGCATCAAGATATTATTAGAATTTGAACTCTCCGCCATCCCTAGTTCCCTATACTCAACCAATACATCCTATCATCCAACTCGAAATAACACAAGTCGGAAGATGAAACTAAACTCAAAGGGAGATTTTTATCTTAATCTCGCCACTTGAGTCAAAAACCCCAATAGGAACATCGACAGAGCCCATCGTGACATCTGAACACCAAATGACATGATGAGCCCTCATACTAACAGTCCCCGCCCTTGACGAGACCTTACACCAACAAAAACAACTCACGCTACTGAGCTCTACGAAGCTGGAGCATCCTATCGAGGACGTCTCATAGGAAACAACTCTCAAACGCGAATGAACACATAGAACTTACTAAAACAAAACGGGGTTCTAAGATCTCTATTTATAGCCGCTAGAGGTAGATGGAACATTCGCAAAAAGCAAGTGAAATAAATGGAAGGTTTATACCGCCTCGACTTCTCGTACCACATTAACTCCGAATTAAATCAAGTAGAGGTTTGAACGCATTAATACCAGGGGAAGATAGAATGGGATTCGTATCTCACTCGCTTTAATTTCGTATCAAAAGAAAAGTGTTGCGAACGATTCGCATGATTTTAAGAGACACGTGTCGCATTACAAACCCTAATGCCCTTCCACCTCCTCAAGAAATGAACATCACTTATGACGCCTCTCTTGCAAATCGACACCATAAGTTGGAGGCAAATGATGAGATATGATCCAAATAGCAATCGGTAATATACACAGATGTCCGAAGACCTGGCCTAACACTTATGATCCCGAGGGGTTCGGTTCTCGAACTGAATAACAAACAAATTAACTGACTAGGACGGATCGACTGATTTACGAATACATTCAGTAAGACTAAACGATCACCTCCTTTTATTCAATTAATGACTAACGACCACCTGAGGAATTAATTGCTTCAACTCCTATCAATCAATGGTAATATTCAACTGATTCTCACCTTAATTTAGTTTCCTATTTCAACATAAAACGTGTCTTTTAGATGAGGAAGGAAAATCCTCGTGAATATAATCGATAAGAGAAAAAATCTCCCTGCATAATTAAACTTCTTAAATAGTAATGATTTTAAATCTCAGACGATTGAACTTCGAAATCTTCATATCTTTTCATAAGGAAACTAGAGTTGTAATACTCCGAATGAACACGACTCTGGTTGCCTCTCATATAAAAGTTTTCAATACACTAAGTCCAGGTAAGTTCTCTTGACTCAACACTTGACACACAAGTCACAGGGAGATTTGTTCTTCCTCTCTCTCTCTCATTCTGTTCTAATTTCATTCGAAAACTACACTTTCTGACTTAAACGTCAGAATCTCTCACGTCAAAACACTTTTCAACGGTTTTTTATAGGTTTTAAATTCTTCATTCACATTGTCGTTCGAGTCAAGGAGTTAAATCTGTAGAGTCAAGATCTATCTCTAATAGGATGGAAAGCGAGGAATATATTTTTTTTTTTTTAGGTGGATGGATTGGGAGAGGCCAAAGTTTTGTTTTTTCGGTCGGCCTGGCCACGGTGGTAGACATTGTCGGGACCCGGCCCATCTTTATAAGCCTAGGTAGCCCTAGGGTATCACTTCCAATAAAGGGCCCAGGCCCGATCTTTCTCCACATTTATCATTCTTGTTATTTTTATTATTTTCGTCAAACGAACCTCTCCATCCCACGTCTCAGCTCAGGGGTTGATGCTCATTATGTGGTTTTGCGTTTGACGTTGACTTTGTTGAACCATCACCCCACCCCGTCTCATCCATGTGATTGAATGCGATGCCAAAGCGCACAGAGAGAGACAGAGAGAGAGGGCATTTGGGACTGGGGAGATATCTTCTGCGTCGCTTCTCAATTTTAAGACGATTCAATACATCGATATTTCCCATGAGACATCACTAGCGCCTTACTACTCGGATTCGTGCCATTGGCGCTGTGTGTAGATCCCCTTCGTCAAGCGGAAAGCACTAAGAGAAGTGCGCCAGATAGAAACACTGAGAAACTGGGGAGGGAAAGACCTCTCCTGTGCTCTGCGAGTGCGGTTTTCGGTACAGAAAGGTAAGTTATTTTCCAAATTCTCTCCAATTCATCATAGTATATTTTTGGACCAGTGATAATCTTTCTTATTCTATCGCTTATTTATGAGATCGCCTCCGTCTGTCAGGCAACGGCGAGTTGTCAAATGAATCTTAGTATTTGCTACCCCAAATTCTGTAAGTTGGATGGATAATTTAATTGCCACGGCGAGAGATTTGGGATTGGTATCTGTTCGACGTGTATTCAATCAAATAATCAAACAGTACACGGTAAAAATAAAGAATAAACAAAAGGGGACGAAGCACCGGAAGAACGAACACAAGATTCCTTCTCTTTTTAAAAGTTTTGTTCAACTTAATCTTCGTTCTCTCTTTCGTACACTTTGCAAGATTTAGGCAAGATTGGTTGTGTGTATTCATTTTAGTGTGGTATTTGAAAATCTCAATTCCTCTAACATCATTTACATCATTAAATAAATCACTGAGTAAATTACTTAATTTTTTTTTTTACTATAATCAATTTTTTATTTTTTATTTTTTGAAAGCTCAATACAGATTACTGGAGATGTAGTTTATTTAATTAACCTGATTTGTCTATTTTTATATGATTTTTTAATTGAAATAACTTTTTATTAGAAAATTAATAAAATCATACACGTGAAAAAAATTTTAAAACTGTAATAATATATTTTTGGTAGACCTAAGTGGTTTTCGATACTAAATTTTACATATTGATCATTCTGTAATCTTGCTCCATAATGTGGACATCTTTATGAGATTGTGTTCTAAGTTATAACTAATCCCAAAACGACGGCTTCTCATTTATTTCTACTCCGCTTTTCTAGTTCTCAAGACAAATGACTTTGAATGCGTGGACGCAGCTGGATACCTGCGGGGGACAGCTGTAAAAACAAGGCGCGCATATATCGGGCGTTGTCCCGTTAGCCAGAGTCATGAATCTGTTTTGGCTTTCGGTGCCCAGAACACGGCTGCGCTTCGCTTGTGGGTTGCGGTGAGGTGCGGTTCTGTGCGAACCGGGACCCACTCCCCTTGACTTTTTGTTTTGTCTGTTCTAGCATTCCCCACCCCGCTCTAATCTTTATCTATGTTATTTATTTCAAGTTTTGTTGTTTAATTTTTTACTTACGGATGCTAATGAGAAAAGAAACTAAAAAAAAAGAAAAAATTCAATTCAAAGAATAGAATGTTAACTTCATCACCAAGTTGATAAACTTGTACCCCCAATATATGACATTTATTCTTCAATTTATTAGAATTTTTCCTTACTTTGATTTTTTGCCTTGTAGCTTGTAGTTTGTATGGGAAATTGCTCTCTAGCTTTCCAAAAAGGAGCAAAGCAAGAGGGAAAATTACTGCATAATAGCACCACATAGGGAGGCACCGTCATTTCTGTAGGTAGGTTCTGTAGAAAGCGGGGCCGGGAGGGGATAATCTACTTATTGATGGGAGGGGTGGATTCGGATCTGGGGATGGCCAATGGGCATTGGGATCGGGAGATTTCAGGCCAAAAAGCGCAATCCGAATCTGCGCCATTGGCGGTAGCCCATCTGTCCTTGCAATTTCACTTACAGGGCGCAGTCCGGTAAGCTTTGATGATACATGCAGAGCCGCAACTTACATGCACTGCCACCCTCATTTTTAATGGTAGTCCTGTGCAACAACTTCACTCTTGCTTCCTTCTTAAAAAATAATAATGATAATAATAATATATTGTCAACCCGACAGTCTGAGCTTAAATCTTATCTTACATATCCAGTTTTTGGGATTTTCTACAATCCCATTGGTATTGATACCCAAGGCGATTGTTGAAAATCCCCCAATTTCCTGGGGCACTCCCACTCTTCGTAGCGTTTTTCTGTCAGCTAGGATATTGCTTTACCAAATTGTTGGCATTTGATTACCCTCTTCATTTCAAATGCTGGGAATTTATGTTCTACAAGGCAGCTATTTCAATTCCTTCTTTAGTTAGCTCAATGAATTCCTCTTTTCCTGATACTGAGAGTAGTCATCAATAGACCATTTGATGCTCAATAACATTTTTTTTCTTTTTTTTTTTTGGAAAATTACAATTTCAATTACAATTTCTACTTCACACATGTATGTAACACCATCTACTTTATAGATTTGAATGAAAATTTTCCAGTTCCTAATTTGCAGGAAGAAGAACCTAGTTGGTAAACTGAACACACCAATGGCGTTGGAGTTGAACAACAACAAATTCTCTGCATTTCTGCTTGGCTAGTTCAAGGGATATTGACGCCTTTCCTCTTTCTTTTTTGGCCCTTCTTTCGGGGTAATTCCACACGATAGGAAAGATGAAGAGAATGGTGTCAAGAAAGTCACATTCCTGGTGGTGGGACAGTCATATTAGTCCCAAAAACTCCAAATGGCTAGCAGAAAATCTAGATGGTGAGAAATTTTTTAGTGGTTTCTATCCAATCATCTCTTTTATTATGTTACCCTGTTTTCTCTTTCTCCTAATTGTAATTGTCCACCTAAAGAAAAGCTTAGTGGTTTTTTTTTTTTTTTTTTTTTTTTTTTTTTTTTTTATGGTATTTAGTTAGTTAGTTAGTTATATGGAGTCTTTTGGGTTTAGGTTACACAATATTGGTAAATACAACCACTAAATAATCCAAAGTACTCAAACGTACTCGCTTGAAGGAAGTTAACCGGTGCACTAATCGTCAGGCTATCTCTGACTGTGCCACTTAAAGAAAATTTTTGGTGCTTAATTGGAGGTTTGTTCTTCTGACATCGGACAGCAATGCACCAATATGGGTTTATTTAGTTGTTTCATATGCAAGAACACAGAATTTTGGCCATATAGTCCATTTTTGTGCCCTTTTTCTGTTTATGATCATTGAAATATGAAGATCATTTGCCATCGAACTGACAGTCGTATCTAGTTATCTACATTATGTTCCAATGAGCAAAAAGTTCCAAAACATCACAACTCAGGCGTTTGGATTGATCATTTCTTATTCTCAATAAGATGAAAACTTCCAAATCACTTGCATTGCACTGTGTGAAATACCATTCTGTGATTGATAGAATGGTGCATCTTGAGTGGCAAACTGACATCAGATTCATTGACTACAGAGATGGACCGCAATGTTAAGCAGATGCTGAGGTTAATTGAAGAGGATGGAGATTCATTTGCTAAAAAGGCAGAGATGTACTATCAAAAGAGACCGGAGTTGATCTCGCATGTTGAGGTCTTCAACCGCATGTACCGGTCACTAGCAGAGCGTTACGATCATGTAACAGGGGAATTGCGGAAAAATATTCCCTCTGATCTCCAAGCACAGAACTCAGGCATCTCTGACATTAGTTCTGGACCAGTCTCTGCATGGCCATCTCCTGATCAGAGGACGAGGGATCAGAAACCTGGTCATAGAGCTGCTGGTTTTGATTTCTTCCTTGGATCTGGTGGAAGCAGCTCTAACTTGAACAAGAAAGAGGGAGACGAATCATCCTCACTGTCGGATACAGATACCGAGTCTGATACTTTTTCTGTCAATAACTGCTTTGCCCTTCCAACTGCTGATGGCAACCAGGGTTTGCAAAAGAAGATTATTGAACTGGAGGGAGAACTTCGTCATTCAAAACAGAAGCTTCTGACGGAAAAGGAAGAGAGAGAGAATCGTTCATTTGGAGAAATTGACAACAGGAAATCTGAAAATTCACTTGCCAAAACCCGAGGAAGTGAGGAGACCCCAAGGTCTGTAAATGGTACAGCGCACTCTTCTGTTGAAGAGTTTGCTGGATCACAGAGTGACATATGTGACTTGATTGTGCGTGAAAATAATATACAGGATTCTTTTACACCTGTAGAAAATGGCAGAGAGACCCTAGAATCACAAGAAGAGGAGAATGCTGCCAGACTTGGAGCTGGAGGCGCAAGCCTAGATTGTAAAATTCAGAGACTAAAAGAAGAACTGAGAATCATGAAAGAAAGGCTTCAAGTTTCTGAGAAGGAAATTGTGAGTTTGAGACTAGAACTTGAAAGTAATAGATCCCAGGAAGTTACCAGCCAATTGCAGAGTCAGCTTGGAGTGGCTCAGAGAGAGATTGTTATGTGCAAGACCAAGCTGGAGAGAGAAAAAAGAGAGGTCTCAAAGCTACAGGAGAGGGTTGCCAGGTACAAAACTAGTTTATCAGACCGTGATCAAGAGCTCAGGGAGTTGAAAGTAGCTGTTGCAGATGCAGAACAGAAATTTTCTTTGGCCAAACTGCAGCTCCAGTCTGAAATCTCTAAATTGTTAGAGGAGCGTAGAGGTTTGGAAGCAGAACTTATAAATTGGGAGTCACAGGGGGCTTGCAGAGAGGAGGATGTTAGACGATTGGTTGTCACAAAGAAGATGATGGAAACTTTTTATCAGGCCATGGAGAAAAAACTAAAAGATGAAATTGAGATGCTAAAAGCGGACATTGCCGAGAAGGATGTTCAGATTGAAGGTTTGAGTAGAAGCTTTGATGCATTTGAATCAAGATTTGGAGCACTGAGCTCTGAGAGAGATGAGCTTAATGCAAAAGTAGTTACTTTGGCAGCTGAGGTGAATTCAAGAGATGAGAGCATAGATCAAATGGACAAAATTTTGCAGCAACTGCATTGGGAACGCCTGGAACTGATTGCTCTGAATGAAGGGGCAAGACAACAGGTGGAGAAGTTGCAGACGAGAATCAAGGAGCTGGAAAATGAGGTTGAGCGACATATAATTATGATTTCAGAGGCAGCTGAGGAGAAGAGGGAGGCAATACGGCAGCTGTGCTTTTCACTTGAGCATTACAGGGATGGGTATCATCGGCTTCTGCAGGCATTTAGTGGACATAAAAGGCTTCCGGTCTTGGCATCCTGATACAACCTACTGCACTAGGCCGTGTTGTACGTTTTAGTATGTGCACTAGTAATTTACTATGTGCAGGATGATGTTGTGATCAACCGCGACAGCGTATTGGTTTTCATTATATACAGAACTTGTTTCATCCTCTTTTTCTCATTACATAAATGTTTGAATGCACGAAGATATTGACGTGTCAAAACTACTCGCGTTTCCTCTTACAAGTTGGGGAATGGAAAGTATTATTAACTTTTGTCCAACGGTCGATGGTTAGGTTCAGTTCGATTCAGTAGTTAAACTTTAATAGTTAAATTGAATCAAATTAAAAACTAAAATTTTAAAAAAAATTAAATCAAAAATCAAACCAAATTTTTATTTCATTTACCATTAATTTTTTTTAAGTACAATAAGATGTCATTTATTACTAATGTATAGAAGGCATATGAGTTTCCTTATCTCTTATCCAAATATAATATTTTTAGAACTATTTAGCGTTTAACTCTAAGTATAATTTTAAATTGGTTTAACTTTTAAAGAAATGTTTTTTTTTATTTAAACTATATCAAAAATAATTTTGAAAAAAAATATTCTTATGAAAAAAAATATTCTTACACATAGCATGCAAAGGTATAGCAGAGCACTCTTTTCAGTCTTTATCTTTTCGAAAACTGCTTTCTGACTTGAATGTCAGAATCTGTCCATCAGAGTACTCTCTGACAGTCTTTTGTAGGTCTTGTTAATCAAGATCGATAGACGGACAGTAATCCTGTTTGAGTCAGCAGAGCCATCGTCTATGAAAATAAACCAATCTCCAATAAATTGACGTCATTTATGGGAGCAGACTAAAAAAGGGCTTGTTTTGCAATCCATCTTGCCGACGATCATGCCTCCCAAGAGAATAACTAGAACCACATCCAAAATTGCAACTATGATAGAAGGATACACCGCCATCCCGATAGACACTATCCAATCAGCAGTGCCGAAAAATCCTACTGAGACTCCTACTACTGTGAACACTGACACTCAACCATCAGTCATACAATAGGATCAACTGATTACACCACATGTTCTAGCCTCTCCAGAAGGGGCCACTTGACCCAAGATGGAGAGGTTCGAATCCAAGCTATAAGGCATGAGCAAATAGCTGGAGGCCTTCAGTCGTGTCCTCAAACCAGAAGCACAATCCTTACAAGGATCGAGTCACATGCGCAACGAAGGCTAGAATCCAAAGAGCATTGAGAACAATCAGTAACTTCTTGACACAACCTCGACGATCTGAGGAAACAGGTCAAGGAACTCGTGGCAGACAAACTCAAATGTGCCAACGCGAGAAAAGACGAACAATCTCAACATGTTATCGGTCTTTTGCTGTTTGACTTCAAGGTTTCCACAAAATCGATACCTCGTGACGTACTTTTTCCTCCGATGGAGAGATATGATAGCACTACCAATCCTCGAGACCATGTAGCTCACTTTGTGACTGTAATAGTTTCAAGAGATATGTCAGACAGCCACGTAAAAGCACATTTTCCTATGACCTTGAAGGGCAATACGTTAACATGATTCAATTTGTTTCCCTCATTCAATATCAAGCGTTTGTCTCAACTTAGACAGTAGCTCTAGATGCATTTCGTAATCAGTAGGAGGCCAAGAGAAAGTCCGCATCTCTTCCCTCACTGAGGCAAAGGGACAATAAGCCACTGAGAGATTTTCTCGATAAATTCAAAATGGAGATGATGAAAGCCTCGAGCCTAGAGCACTCATCGCATTAGTAGCATTGCTCACAAGGTTGTGGCCGTCGACGATTAAAACATCCATAATGAAAAATCCCTGGCTACCATCCATAATGATAACCATGTGGCTCACTTTTTATGAAAGATGCTAAAGCATTCTATAAATGATGAAACGACTAGCCCAGAACGAACGTAACCAATCATCCCGATGACCCTTGCCTAAGAGAGCCTGGCAAGGACTTCCTCAACAATAAAGGTTCGCGAGTTACACTCCTCTGAATGAGACAACGAGCTAAGTTCTGCACAAAATCTAGAACAAACCTTATGTTATATAGCCCCCTTACTTCACAGAAGACGATTCAAAAAAAGACAAGACGTGAGACTGCCATTTCCACTGATTGACAGATGAATACAAGAAACTAAAAGATGAACTCTAGTTTCTCATTCAAAGTGGTCGACTCTAGAGGTTAAGTGTAGAAAGGGAAAACCTCCCCCCTCAGGGCTCGCACACCACAAGTTGAAAGAGTGAGCAAGGTGAATAGCCAACTCTAAGAAATGCTCGTGATCGACTAGACGAAGTGATTCTCCAATTATAAAGCGAGTACGATCCCTTAGACCTTTTATCTTTCGGCTCACATCTTTATTACACAACTGAGGATATACGCGACGGAATGAGACCGGGTAGATAGTGGCACCAATTTTTCACAAGGTCGAGCCTTCAAGTTCCACGTCAAAAGAAGTCTTTACCATGCGTGCCGAGAAGCAGCCCAAGAAAAAAAGACCAATGATTAGTTTTAGAGAAGTAGCCTAAGAAAAAAAGACCAATGATCAGTTTCAGCGGCGACGATCTGGTAGGGGGTCGATCTGGACCGATATGATTCCCTTGTTATCATCGCAAAGGTAGGACAATATGAAGTGAGGAGAATTTTTGTGGATCAGGGGACCAGTTGTAACCTCCTTTATTGGAATGTTTTCTAGCAGATAAGTTTTACTCAAACGCACCTACAGCCTCACACCAGACCAATCAAATGACTCTCAGGTGAATGAATATACTTTAAAGATATCATTTTGCTTCCCATCACTCTCAGAACTATGCATAATCATACAACAGCTACAACGATGTTCAACATAGTTAAGCTGCCCTTAGTTTATAATGTCACCTTGGTTGGCCGGGCTTGAACGACTTAGAGGCACTGCCAAGGACAAAGCATATGCAAGTCAAGTTCAAAACCTCCACTGGTATTGGAACGCTATCTCGGGATTTGGAACCAAGTGAACCCTCTTAGGTAATCTTGAACCTCTCTCTGTTATGATTACTTCCATAGAACAATTGGCTAGATATCTTATAGTACCTAGTCTTTTTACTTGTTCCACTGATTACACTATGACTATCTCTCACATAATGATTC
This sequence comes from Dillenia turbinata, assembly GCA_037126225.1. Lineage (NCBI taxonomy): Eukaryota > Viridiplantae > Streptophyta > Magnoliopsida > Dilleniales > Dilleniaceae > Dillenia > Dillenia turbinata. The sequence goes on along the minus strand of JBAMMX010000015.1, from coordinate 26,451,752 downwards.
GCTTTATTAATCTCTCGTAATGAACCAATCACACTGAGCATGCACCACTGAATACACTCAGTCGAACGAATGTATCGACAACAAGGGATATATCCCCCTGACGGGTAGATACGACTCACTTTATCGAACTAACATACCGACAATAAGAGATGTTTCTTCTCGATGGAAAGGTACCGTCCATTATATCGAATGAACGTACCGATAACAAGAAATATATCTCCCCGATGGTTAGGTATTGCCCACTCCATCGAGCGAATGTACCGACAATAACGGATGTATTTTCTCAATGGATAGGTATGGCTCACTCTATCGAACAAACATACCAACAATAAGGGATTTATCTTTCCGATGGGTAGGTACGACTCATTCTATCGAACGGATGTGCCGCCCACTTTGTCGAATGAACATGCCAATGACAAGGGATATATCTCTCTATTGGGTGGGCATAGCCCACTCTCTCTCAAATGAGCAAATTGTTAACTAAGGCTGTATCTCCCCGATGGTCTTCTATTCACTATACACGATGGAACACACTATAAACATGAAATTCTAAATGCTTGCTCATGATGAAACGATCAAACTTTTTCATTAATCCTCTCGAGCTAAAAGGTTACAAAGAAATAAGTTAAGTCAAAAGAGAACAAAGACTATAATCAAGGAGGGGTAGAAGACAGAAGAGTCTGGGACTCTAAATTGGCTTGAGGTGTATCGACTGCAGCATTCTCATCCATGGCTTCCAAAGGAACCTCGCCCATAGAAACATTGGCAAGTTTGCAGTTGGGTGCTTTAAGACTAGCCCTCTTTATATCTGAGGGTATAACCCCTAAAAGTCCCACACGGTCGATAATCTCTTTGGCACATCGAAGGTTCTCACTCCACCTATGTCGAGCGTGCATATGCTGGTCAATAGTCCTCATGATGGTCTCCCCTAGTTTCATTATTTTCCACTCAAAGGCCTTCAGGGCTTAGTTACGCATCTCGTCCAGCCTCTACATGGTTTGCAGATGAACCTCACGCACTTTGGTCTCTACCTTCAACTCTTTATACCTCTTGGAGACCACCTCACATCGTTGAAGTGTTGCATCCTACTCAGCATTTAGACGTTCTACCTCCTCGCTTTGAGTGTTTAGAGTGGCCATGGATGCCCTCTCCTTCTCGATCGCCCTCTCCCTCTGCAACAAAGCATCCTATAATTGAGATATCTTTGTAGCCACCTGGTTGGCCCGATGCTTCAGATGGGTTATCGTTTGCTTCCTCCTTAGCTTCTGAAACTTTGCCAAAATGATAGTTTTCAAAATACAAAAAAGGTCATAAATGCAAGCCAAAGCTATAGGAAATTACCTCCCAATAAAACTAATACAGTCATACTGTAAGCCCCCGAGGACATGATGGCCTCATCGCCTTGCTCGAGAGAAAGCTTGTTCAACTCCTGCTCCGAACTATAAAAGTCAATCTGATCAGCTATTCGCTTGGTCTCACTACTATCGACGCAACTATAGTTGCGATTGCCAGCGCTAATCGCTATGGTACCTCTCTCTCTAGCCCTTACATCCATCAAAGGACCGAACAACAATAACCGGGGGAAGAGCAGTTCCCCCAGGCACCTTACACTTACCCTTCCTCGATATTAGAGGAACGACAGATGACAACCCTACATTAGATCCTCTGTTCGACTCCTATGGCACATCTACGGGATCCGCAGCAGCGAGACCCTCTATTTCCTCCCCCTCTTCTTTGAGGTCCTCAACGCAACCCTCGACCTCTTTCTCCTCCTCCTCCTACTCCTCTTTTTCTTTTTCTTCTTCTTTTTCTTCTCTCTCTCTCTCCCTCCCCCTTGACCTCCTCATCGTATGCCTCAACATCTTCCAAGCACTTTGTATGAACACCCCATGTCTTCATGAGCCTTAGACTTATTGCCTTCGCCTTGGCAGCCCTCGTGACACCCAAAAAAGCCTCTCCCCTCTTCTCTCCTACATCCTCACTTGACAAACCTGGAAGTTAAAACTTTCTTTTCTTCTATGCCAAATATGAAATAGGAAGAACGTTAACAACCGAATCAGAAGTTCTTGCTGCTTCAATTGTCTTCCTTTTTTACCCAAGCCTCATCTCCTTGTTGGTGGTGATCTCGTTAAGATCCTATTCCTCAAGAGAAGCGATAATGCTCACAAGCTTCTTTTTTTTCTTCTCCACCAGAAGGGGTCTCTTGATCTTTCTCTTCTCCCCTAACAACAGACCTGCTACCGATAGCATCTCATCATTCAAGATAGCCTCAATCCAGATGTGCCTCTTCTTGGTATCACAATAATCATGAGCAGAACTAATGAACCGTGAATGGCGAGGAGGTTGCGGGATCTTTAACTCTAGTAATGGTTCCTCATTGGCTCCTAGCAATATGGGCATTACGTCCTTGTTCAGGAACTCCATAAAAAATTACTTGTGCATCTAACTCTTATCGATGGTCTCTTTGTAGAAAAATTTTTAACCCAACTCAGGCCTCATTTGTAAATAGAACCACCCTTCCTGAGGCCGCATATCTTAAGAGAGAACATAGACGACAAAATAACAAAGTCGAAGTGGAGGCAATAGAAACTCATCAACGACATCACGGCATTCACCAAGCGCCAGGCGCTTGGAATCAACATCATCAGAAAAATATTCCAACAACACAAAACTCAAGCAATATCACCCAAATATGGCACCTTTAAGCGATACTTGACATATTGGTTATACATTAGAACACGGCTCCCAATTACCCTATTAGCCATATCTTCATTAGTAGATGAACAAAGGACATAGTCATCCCCTAACAATATATCGTTCTGGACATCGTGCAGTTACTCCACTGTCATGATACTCTTAATATTGTCGATACCCGAGTGACCTGGAGATGATGAACCTTTAGCCATTTTTAGTTTGATTACTACTCTTTGAGTATTGCTTGCACATTTCAAAAGGACTAACTTGTGGATTGCCTCTCTGTACAAAAATTGAAACCGTCGAAAAGAAGACTCAATAATGCACGAACCAATTAGACACCACATCTTATAAAGTGTATCAAAGACGATTCATAGAGATCGAAGCAATACATGTTGTATTTAATGCTCTGCACTAACATTTTTTCAAATTCTTATCTGTTTAATACTACTCCTAAAGCCCTTCTTACAGAACGACATCAGGAGTCAGGGGCAAGTGATGAGCTATAGCCCAAAGACCTATTTATCGTGAGACTTGAGGCCCTCCGAATCCATAACCCATTGGACATAACGTATCAAAATGTATCGTTAGTATTGGAATTATCTTCCAAATAGGTAGATACAGCCTATCCTCTCGATATCTATGGACTAGATCTCTCCTGATAGCTACCTGATCGGCTCTCGAATATCTTTGATGCTCGGCGCCATTACTAAAGGCAATATTCACTTTTCCTTTCATCACGGGGATAACCTCTCGTAATCGGGAAGGAAATTTTCGACTACTATCAATAAGAAAAGGAATTTTTGAGGATTTGAATAGTAGTATTTCAAATCTTTGAGAATCTCTTACGATGATTCCTATAATCTCATGACATTTCTGTAAGGAAACTATGGTTTTAACATTCCGAAAGTATACGAAACTCATACTCAGAAATTATATATGCATCATTAAGCCAACAGGTCAGATACGCTCTTTGAACTTGCACATAACACACAAAGGCATAGTAAAGTACTCTTTTCAATCTGTTTTTCTTTTTGAAAACCACTCTCTAACTTGAGTATCGGAATCTCCCCTATCGGAACACCTTTTGACGATCTTTTACAGGTCTCATTAATTAAGATCAATAGATGGATAGTCATCTCATTCGAGTTAGCAAAAATATCATCTGTGAAGACAAACTCACATCCAATAGACCCCAATAATTTACTAATTTATCAAATTTGTTTTAGTAAAAAGAATTTTTTTCATAATAAAGAAATTTTATTATAATTTACAAATATATAGTATTAATGCAAATTCTATAAAATCGATGACATTATAAGAAAAGTCAATTTTTTAACTACTAAAAAGACTATCAGTTCCTCAAAATAAATACCATAATAATAATTTGAATAGATTTTATTTCAAAAAATAAAATAAATTATTGTTATTCAAATTTGAATAAATAAATATTATTATTTTATTATTTTGTTTTATCATCAATTATTATGGAGATTCTAAACGGATATAGAAATATTAAAAAGTTGGGGCGTGTGATTTTTAACAATAACAAGTTTTGAAATTGAAGACTAGAAAATAACCCTTTTCGCTGTTTAAAATATCAAACAGTCCACACATCCAAAAATAATACAAAAAACCCCTTCATATCCATCAGCTTATGTCATGAAAATGTAATTTACCATATAAAATAGTTGCCAAGTAAGCCTAGCTATTCCGCAATTTGTTAACCAGGCTCTCTTGTTGCAGTCAAAATTGTGGATCATACGTCACCTGGTCGAACAAGAGAGGGGCATCAAGAGCAATGATCATGTATCCCTTTAACCATAATTTCGTGATTCACTATAATATCCTAGAGGAAGTGAATGGAGCCAAAAGCGAACTTGTCAGTTTGCTGGATGAGAGTAAATAGTCTGACAAAATATCCTCCCTAAATGCTGCCACAACCCCTTTTGTAGCCACCTGTACTCTTGTTGAGATTGGAAAAGGAATTGTTGAGAGAGTTTTCTTCCTTATCCAAGAGATACATTTTGTGGAGATAAGAAACCTAATCAAGATGAGATTCGATTGAGTATTACCATTTAAGAGTTGAAGTGGTCAGTTCCTTAGGTGTTCAGTAGTCATCAATCGAATGGAAGGGGATAACCATTCGGTCTTACTGAATGTGCAGGGGATTAAGATAAAAAATCTCCTTCCGAGTTGAGTCTATCGTCCGGCTTGTGTTCTCTTCTGTTCGGGCAATGGGAGGAGCTGATAAAGTGTGAGGACCCAGGAATGTCTGACAATTTGAATCCTGATGTGTCATCTTGGTCTATTTTTGGCCATCTCACACCCTCATTGCCACATTTTCTGCAGTCTTATTGTCTCAGTAAGGCTGTAGATTATTTTTCGTTGTTTCTCTTTTTAGTGTTTTTAAAATCTCCATTGTTATCTATAGTTCGGGCATTGCAACCCTTTTATTTGGGAATGATATTATAGCCATCTTATGTATTTCTTTCGATATAATCAGTCCGACTAAGGGACTTGTAAAATATGCTTGCTCATGTAATTGAATATGTATTCGTTATATAGAAATAAAAGAAGTGTGTTTTACTTACTTATCATCTTGTCGTTTCTGTTAAAATTTCTTCTATATGTCCTCTCATATGATACTACTGTCAATTTGTTTATGTGATTGACCTATTTGTGCAAATGACATGGAGAGTTGTACTTGAACCTATCTGACCGATAGGGGAAAGTATGCTTAGTCTGCCTATCGATACAGATTCGATCGGAGGGACAAATTCCTTCGGTAAGGCGAGGCGACCAAGGCCCATTCAGAGAGATAAATTCCTTCGATAAGACAGGGCAACAGAGACCCATTCGAGAAGATAGATCCCTTTGATAGGACAGGGCGACAGAAACTCATTCAAGGAGATGAATCCCTTTGATAGGATAGGATGACAGAGACCCGTTTGGAGAGATAGATCCATTTGATAGGACAAGATGACAGAAGCCCGTTCGAGGGGGAGATAGATCCCTTCGACGGGACAAGGCAACAAAAGCCCATTCAAGAAGATAGATCACTTCGATAAATAATAACCAATAGAAGTGAAAACGTTAGGAATCAACCGATAAGACAATCGAAAAGAGAATCATGAAGAGTTTATCTGATAGGAAATACCTCTATCAATAGAGAATGATATGACTTACTAATAGTAGATCCATAGGTTCTCTGCATTCTAGGTCCTGGGCACGATCGATCCGTCCAGGTTATTGAGGCGATAAATGCCTCAAGCGAACTATAGAACGTATCTGATAGGGATCTTCCCAATTAAGGGCTCACTTGCCCATGGGTTGGAGTTGGTCGATAGTTTTTACCTTCCTTAGCACCAGATCAGCTACGTTCGACTTCTGACTCTCTGGTTGTAGTACTGTATCATTTGCTGCTAATATACAACCATTCGAGTGGATGTGGACTCCTGTAGCTCAGGGAGTAGGTCTAGGCATTCACGCAAGGCAAATTTATTCTGTTCGGAATCATACTGGGTTATCCAGAGTGAATGGATCCCGATCTCTACTGGTATGATAGTCTCACTTTCGTATGTTAGGCTGAATGGGATCTCTCTGGTTGCCCTTCAGGGCGTGGTGCAGTATGACTAGAAAATACTGTAGAGATCATCTACGTATTATTCTTTAGCTTCGTCTAGCATAGTCTTCAGCCCCTAAAGGATCGTTCTGTTAGTTATCTCCACAAGTTCATTGGTTTGTGGATGAGCAACTGATGAGAACCGGTGGTCGATCTCGAGTTTCCTGTAGAACTCCCGGATGCTAGCATTGTCAAACTGTTTTTCGTTGTCCTTGATAAGAACATGAGCTTTGGCTACTGTTATTTGGGCTAGAGATTCGGCCTCCACCCATTTAGTGAAATAATTGATGGTCATTATGAAGAATTTTTACTATCCGGTATTTGGTGGGAATGGTTCAAGAATGTCCATCCCCCATTGGATGAACAACCATGGGCCCGCTATAGGGCTGAGCTCGGTGGAAAGCAATCATGGGATCGAAGAGAATCATTGACACTTGTCGTATTTCTTGACATAGTTGTTCTAATCAATCTTTATGGTTGGCCAGTAGTACCCTTGTCATAGGGCTTTGTGGACTAGGTTTCAGACCCCTAAGTGACTACCGCATATCCCTTCATGAATCTCCCGAAGGACATAGTCTCCCTCTTTCAGGGTTAGACATCTCAAGTACGGAAGAGTTAAGAACTTTTGGTACAGTTTCCTGTCGATGATTGCATAGTGGGTAGTTTTTCGCTTTAGTTTGGCTATCTCCAGCGGTGAGTTTAGCAGTCGGTTGTCTTTCAGGTATGTTTCAATTGTATCTTTCCAACTAGAAGGTTGGTCCATTATTAGAACCTCTTCAGGCTCGTCTATGCTGGGGTATGATAAGCTTTCGATGTAGACTGTTCGGCTAAAAGCGACTGAATTTGAGCTGGCCAATTTGAAGAGCGTATCGACTCGTGTATTTTCTAAGCAAAGGATTTACTGAATGTCAACTCTATCCAATTTAGCCATCATTTTGCGTAATCTGCTCAGATATTTGGCCATAATTGGGTCTTTAGTCTTATAGAATCCTTTGATATGTTTGATAACCAAGGCTATCGGTGAATACCCAAAAACTTCAAGCTCCTATGTTGGCCACAATTCGGAATCCTGTCAACAAGGTTTCGTACTCCGCTTGATTGTTGGTGGCCCTAAAGTTGAAACGAATGACGTATTTTGCTTTGAAGTTGTCTGAGCCCATCAGTAGGAGCCCGACACCACTACTCGAAGAGTTTGAGGATCCGTCGACATGTATTGTCCAATCTAACAATGACCATTCGTTAGGGCTATCAGTGAGCTCAGGTTCGGTTGTAATCAGGAGGGTGCATTCAAAAATAAAGTCGGTGTTACGCGATTTCTATATATCATGATTTCAGACAAATATATCATAGTCGAATATTATGTATAGTGCGAACAAGTGTCACTCTCACGAAGATATTATGTATTACCAATTATAAAATACTCTATCTAAATTGGACAAAATGAATCAAGATTTCAAAGATATCAAAACTATGAAAATATCAAAAATAAAATATTGATAAATTAAAAACCTAGTTTTATAAAACCTTAGAACATCGAATTCATCTGTCTCCAATTTTTTCACATGATCGAAAATTTTCAAATCTCTTAAAATTTATTGACTAAAAATTTATTGTTGATGATGATCGATTTTCCTAAATTAGATTCACTCAATGGTCATGTAAAGAAACTCTAATTCAACTAATCAAAATTCAATAGTCGTGCAATCTTAATTAGACCGAACTTCATTAAGATCTATGGAATAACTGTAATTTAGAATTTTTCCTAAAATCCTCACACATAGAATTAATCATCCATCGATCTCATAACACTATGTAGATTTTATTGTATTTGTAAGATTTTATACATTAAGTTCAATAATGAAATCTAATCGAATAATGAACATGTCAATGAAATCTCATCTCGTAGGGTCCTTTACGAATGAAACATTAAGTTAAATAATGAAATCTCATCGAACAATGAATATGCCAATAAAGATTTAAGGAAAGAAACAAATCAAACCATGTCATTAATCAAAAAATAAAATCCATCGAGTTATAAGAATAAGAAATCTAGTTAAACATAGTAAAAAAAATAAAAAGGGTAAATAAAACATTCCCAGATAGAAGAATCCGTCCAAGGAGGCAGCTGCTAGAGTTTTTCTCCTCCCCATTCTAAGTCTAAAGGCATCTCCTAATTATAATCTAAGTCCTAAGAGTCTTAAATGACTAAAAATTCATGGGTCTTCATAACAACCTGATATTTCACTTGGACATGGACTTTGAAGACTTATGGGCCTTGATTTTCAGCACTACAGTAATTTTGACTTAAATTTTGGATATTTTTTTGTCTGACCTAGCTTCTGAGATCTTCATAAGATTTGTAGGTCTTGAAGTCTTCTTTCCAACTCAATAAGAATCAAGTCAATCAGATATCAGAGTAAAAAGATATACCCAAAATACTAATAACTGTCTGTGCAATCTAATATGTTTAAATAAACCTAATAATTCTAAAATAAAAATCATGAAAATAATTAGTGTAAAATCATAAAATAAAACCTAAAAATAGTTCTAAATGTCATAAATAAATCCTATAATAAAATAAAATAAAATCAATTCAAATGTATAAAAATATTGTTATCAAATACCTCTACACTTGAATATTTGTTTGTCCTCAAGCAAGAATAAATTTTCTCCCAAAAATCAATTCAACCTCCCAAGTCCCTAACCATGCATACAACAAATTCAAATCAAAATTGCAATTAAAACAATCAATACTTCATAGTATCCAGCACTAAAATAACTATTGCATCTCATATAATCTTATCAAAATAAAAAATAATATAAAATTCAACCACACTCACAATTGATTTATTCAATAGAATAAAAGAAAATACTAATCAACTTTTCAAAATACTCATTTTAGGTAAGGATACGTATATCATTCAAATCAATACAATGAGATAACATTACCATAAGATTGCTCATATATTAAATCTCCACTACTTATATATAAAATTCACACATCAATCAAAAAGTTCTTTTATTTGGCTGTAATGGGGTTAAGATAAAGAGTATGATAAATGATAAAATATAGGATTAAAATGATTAACTAACTATACCTAAATATCAAGACATGACATCATTTACATTAAAATAAAGAAAATACTAACTCTAAACAATATGATATATCACTTATTCAAAACAAAAAATAAGGTAAAGACATTTCATTATAAGAGTGAACAATATCAAGAATGAAAAATTTTTTTCTATTTTTTTCTTCTTTTCTTTTTTTTTTCTTTTTCAATTTTTTCTTTTTTCTTTTTTTTTTCAACCAGCACTTTTCTTTTTTTTTGTTTCATTTTATTCATTATTTTTTTTGCTAGTTTTTCTTTTCTCTTTCTTTTTTTTTTTTCATAACTCAATCAATACGACAATGTCCTAAAACAACTAATACCAATCATCTATCATGCAACCCAATTCAAAACAAGTAACATACAAAGACAAAAAAAACTCAATAAAATTTAGTTGATATAGAAAAAAATTTATCAAAATTCAAGAAATTCAGCAAAATTCAAGAAAATGTCCTAAAAATCAAAAAAAATCAAAATGAAATAAATCAAAATAATGTTCTTAAAAATCAGCATGTACCCCCACGCTTAAACCAAACATTGTCTGCAATATTAAAAAAAATAAAATAATAAAATCAAGAAAAGAGAACAAAAAACTTCCCTCAATAAATAGGTGAACTTGCAACTTACTCTTTAACAATTTCTTTTCTTCTCATAAATCTTTACAGTATGTCCATTTATTGAGTCCTGTCATGCCTTTGCCCTTCTTTTATCAATTATCGTATTCTCATATGTAAGTTTGACCTTTGAAATCTCATCAAGTTTTCTCTTATTAGTGATCTCTTCCTTGAGGAATCTCCCGTATCTCGACATCTGTCTGATGATATCCAAAAAAGGAATATTAGTGTGTAATTTTTTAAGAATTTCTAAAAATTTTTCAAATTCTACTTTTGCACGTAAAAAATACCCAGGAAAAGGAACAAATGGTTTATAATCACTAAAACATAAAGTACTTCCTTGTTTAGAATGTGGGGACTTGCCTCCTCTTTCGTAAGCTTTTGGATCTCTTTTTTTGTCTCTTGTTTATCCTCTTCATCATTGGATAGATCTGGTAACTCTTGTAATTCTTTCCCTTTCATCAATAAGATTGCATTAACCTACTTTCTGGAGTTCTTCTTAATGTCACTTGATAATTTATCTAACATACAAGAATGGAAGGCATTACTTAATTGATCAATTTTATTTTCAAATTTTTTAAACTTTTCATTTGTTACTGTTGCCAAACTCTCAATCCTTTTACTTGTCACAATTACCAAGCATTCAATTACCATTTTCCATGATGCCTTGGTTTCCCTTGGTTGTGAATTCCATGAGTTGAAGCCTAGCGGGTTGTTTGGTCATGGTGTTCCTTTTTGACTCATGGTAATTTTGACAGAATTTAAAAAACCGCTATAAAAAGTTTACAAAATCAACCAATCAGGTATACCATGATGTGAACATCTCTTAATCAAATCTTTAAAACGCTCTCAAGCATTATACAAAGACTCACTCTCAAACTACCTAAAACTAGTAATGTCATTACGTAGTTTGGCTGTCATTTCAGGTGAAAAATATTTAACCAAAAATGCATGAGAAAGAATTTCCTAACTCGTAAAATGATTAGCAGGAAAGGAATTTAGCCATACCTTGGGCTTTCCTCTAAGAGAGAAAGGGAATAACCTTAACTTGATGGCATCTGCATTGACTCCATTCAGCTTGATGGTGTCATTGATTTCTAAACAATTCTTCAAATGGCTGTTTAGATCTTCAAATGTTTCACCATCGATCTGATTTGCTTGTACCATCTCAATGAGACTCGGTTTCAACTTGAAATTGTTTGCCTCCATAGTAGGTCACGCAATGCTAGTCTGAACGTCCTAAAATCTGGGTATCGAGTACTCCCTCATTTCCCTATTTTTATGGGTCATTGCTTCTTCCTCCTTAACTTTCCCAACTTGTCTATGAATGGTTCGTAAATTTCTCTCAATCTTAGGATCGAAATCAGTTAGATCAAGACTTTTGGATCGCAGCACGCACTGTACAGACACCAAAAAGAGTACAAAATTCAAACTTCAAAACCGATTGCAAGAACCACTTAAGAAAATCTATAACACCTAGATAAATGTAGAAATCATAAAAACTCAGCAAAATAACACAAAAAGACACCCAAGAAGATAATCGAAAAATTCTAAAAATCACAAAAAAAGAAAAAGAAAAAGAAACTTATATGAAAATGACAGAATTTGACGAAAATAAGATGGTGCCCATAGCAAAAGCTATGGGTTTTGTTCAGCAAGGTGAAATCATTTGAAAAAAGTGGTTTCTTAATTCGTTCTCAGACAACCGAAAAAAATTCTAAAAAAACTAATTCTATTTGGACAGAAGTAAAAAATATATGAAAAACCATAAAATCTGTATACACTATTTACCAAAAACAAGAAATAGACAAAAAATAAAAAAAAAATAATGTCCAATATCAAACAAATGATTTTTATTGATATGCATGAATATCTCCGACAATGACATCAAAAATTTGACGAAAATAAGACGGTGACCATAGCAAAAGCTATGGGTTTTGTTCAGCAAGGTGAAATCATTTGAAAAAAGTGGTTTCTTAATTCGTTCTCAGACAACGAAAAAAATTCTAAAAAAACTAATTCTATTTGGACAGAAGTAAAAAATATATGAAAAACCATAAAATCTGTATACCCTATTTACCAAAAACAAGAAAGAGACAAGAAATTAAAAAAAAATAATGTCCAATATCAAACAAATGATTTTTATTGATATGCATGAATATCTCCGACAATGACATCAAAAATTTATTACGTAATTTCTATATATAACGATTTTGAGCAAATATATCTTAGTCGAATATTGTGTATAATGCAAAACAAGTATCATTCTTATGAGGATATTATGTATTACTAATTATAAAATATCCTATCTAAGTTGGACAAAATGAATCAAGATTTCAAAGATATCAAAATTATGAAAATATTAAAAACAGAATATTGAATAATTAAAACTCTAGTTTTATAAAACCCTAAAATATCGATTTCATCTGTCTTCAATTTTTTCACATTGTCGAAATTTTTCAAATACCTTAAAATTTATTGACTAAAGATTCATTGTTGATGATGACAGATTTTTCTAAATTAGATTCACCCAATGGTCATACAATGAAATCCTAATTCAACTAACCAAAAATCCAATGGTCATACAATCTAGATTAGGCCGAACTGTATTAAGATCTGTGAAATATCTGTAATCTATGGTTTCCCCTAAAATCTCCACACACGGAATTAATCATCCGTCCATTTTATAACACTATCCAGATTTTATTGTATTAGTAAGATTTTATACAATCTTTTCTCGATCTCATATATGTAATCACAAATCATCAAATCGTAGGGCCATTTACGAATGAAGCATTAAATTCAATAATAAAATCTCATCGAATAATGAACATGCCAGTAAAGATTTAAGAAAAAGAAACAAATCAAACCATACTATTAATTAAATAATAGAATTTATCAAGTTTTAGGAATAAGAAATCTAACTAAACATAATAAAGAAAAACAAGAAAGATAAAGAAAATATCCCTAGATGGAAGAATCTGTCCAAGGAGGTGGCTGTTAGAGTTTCTCTCCTCCCCCTTCTAAATTTAAAGGTGTCTCCTAATTATAATTTAAATCCTAAGAGTTTTAAATGACTAAAAATTTGTGGGTCTTCATAACAGTCTGATATTTCACTTGGACTTGGGTTTTTAAAACTCATGAGTCTTGATTTTTAGCACTGTAGTAATTTTGACTCAAATTTTGGATATTTTTTGGTTTGACTCAGCCTTTGAGATCTTTACAGGATTTATAGGTCTTGAAGTTTTCTTTCCAACCCAATAAGAATCAAGTCAATCAGATATCAGACCAAAAAGTTGTACTTAAAATACTAACGACTGTCTGTACAATCTAACATTCTTAAATAAGTCCAATAATTAAAAAAAAAACCCATGAAAATAATCAATGTAAAATCACGAAATAAAACCTAAAAATAGTTTTAAAAATCATAAATAAAGCCTGAAATAAAATAAAATAAAATAAAATAAATTTAAATGTATAAAAATATTATTATCAGTCAGCCAAGGTTTGGCATTTGATTACAGGTCGAGGCTGATATTGGATGTCAAATTTACTCAATTCGATACTCCACTTGATTAGACGACCAAATGTGTCTTTCTTCTGGAGGATTTGTTTTAACGGTTGATCGGTAAGCACCACGATGGTATAGGTCTGAAAGTATGGCCGAAAGCGTCTGGTCGAAATGACCAGAGCTTATGCTATCTTCTCGATCGGTCGATAATTGACTTTGGTTTCCTTGAATATCCGACTGATGTAATAAATCAGCTTCTAAACAATTGAGTCCTGTTTTACAATGACAGAGCAAAGTGCTCGATTAGAAATATAAAGATACAAGTAGAGTTTCTCACTAGGGATCCGATGGGAGAACAGTAGAGGAGTCATGAGGTACTCTTTGAGTCATTCAAAGGCTATTTGGAATTTGGGTGTCCATGCAAACTATTGAGATCTCTTCAAAGCGTCGAAGATAGATTTGTATTTTTCTCTAACTTTCGACATGAATCGACTTAGAACCGCTTTTCTCGATAAAGCACTGCACCTCTTTTAGTGTTTAAGATGGCAACATGTCTAGAATGACTTATATTTTCTTGGGATTTGTTCTGATCCCACAATTGGTGATCATAAAGTCTAGGAACTTGCCCAACGTGATACTGAAGGTACACATGGCGGGATTTAATCGCATGTTGTAGCTTTCAAGCGTTTGAAAGATTTCCTCAAGATCAGCAACGTGAGTCTCAACATCGATGCTTTTGACGAATATGTCATCTTCATATGCTTCTACATTTCGGTCGAGCTGACTTTCAGGGACTTTGTTGACCAACCGTTAGAGGGTTACTCTCGCATTCTTCAGACCAAAAAGGCATGACTCAGTAATAATACGTACCGTACTCAATGATAAAACTTATTTTTTCTTCATCCTCAGGTATCATTCGTATCTGATTGTACCCTGAGTAGGTATCCATGGAACTTAAGAGTTGGTGGCCTAAAAAATTGTCAACTAATTTGTCGATATTCAGAAGAGGATAACTATCATTTGTACATGCTTTGTTAAGATCTGTGAAGTCCACACGCATCCTCTATTTACAGTTGGCTTTCTTTAACAAGACCACATTGGCTAGCCATTCGGGATACTTGACTTTACAGATAAACCAATCAGTCAATAACTTTTAGACCTTTTCTTGGATGACATGTTGACATTCGAGGGCGAACAGTCTCTTCTTTTGCTTAACCAGCTTGTAACCGGCCGAAGGGTCGATGCCGGGCATGTCCTTGGGAGACCAAGGAAAACTTTAGAGTGCCGTCATAGACAACTAATGATTGCTTCTCGTAGGGACATAGTTAGGTCAGCTCCAATTCGAACAGTTCGAGTAGGGTCATCAGTCAGAGAGATTTCAATTACCACTTCTCCCAGTTCTGGTTTGTTCGTTGGTTCGATGTCGTCTCTGATTTCTAAGGTGTTAATTGGAAAATTCTCTTATCTGTCTCTATCTGCGAAAAGGGCGTAAGGATCAGGATCACTCCCGATGGTAGTAACCCCTTCCAATGTTTTAAACTTCATCTTCATGTGTCTAATATTGGGTAGTGTTCCAGCTCATCTAGACTTAATTGGTCGAGGATGACATTGTACAGTGAGAATAGTTTTACCACATGGGAGGCAACTTTGATAGTTACATGGTTAGGGGGAGTCCCCAAAGTCACAGTGAGGGGGATGATTCCCTCTAGATAAATGCGTTCATCGAATAATCCCTTGAGAGATCAGTTCGGGGCTGAAGGTGTGAAAAATTGAGGTCCATTTATTGAAAAGCGTCCCAAATAAGGAGGTCACAATCCGCAACCTGATCGACGAGGACTCTTTTCACTGTATGAGACCCTATTCTGGTAGTAATGACTAGAGGGTCATTGCAACCAGGGTCAACTCCGATTAGATCATCATCATCGAATCCGATGATTGGCCTTTTTTCTCTTGACTGTGGTTATGCTTTGCTTGATGACAAAAGGTTGGTGAGAAAAACTGGTGATTAGTCTTTCCAATGAACGACACCAATCTATTGGAGGTAGATCTTGATTCCATAGATTCAGCTCCTTGTGACTCAAACGGGTACTCGATGAAGAGTTTAAAATCTATAAAAGACCACCAGAGGGTGCTCCAGTGAGGGAGATTCCGACGCTCAAATTAGAAAGAGCGATTTTCTAAAGGAATGAAAACAAATTGAGAGAGGAAGGGAGGACGGATCTCCATGTGATCAGTGTGCCCCATGTAAAGTCAAGAGAGCTTATCTGATTTCGATATATCAAAGGTTTTTATATGAAGTGCTACAAGAGCTGTGTGCATTTGAGACATTACAATTTAGTTTTCTTATAGGAGATCCAAAAATTTCGGAGTTCAAATGTCAGAGATTTGAAATCATTATCATTTAAGAAGTTTGATTATGCGGGAAGATTTTTTTCCTTATTGATTAAATTCTAAATGGTTTTTTTTCTTATTCAGAAGATACGTTTCGTGTTGAGATAGAAAACCTAATCAAGATGATATTTGATTGAATATTACCATTAAGGAGTTGAAGTGGTCAGTTTCTTAGGTGTTCAATAGTTATCGATTGAATAGTAGGGGATAATCATTTGGTCTTACCGAATATGTTTGTGGTTCGGTCGTGTCATCATGATCGGTCTATTGGTTTGTTTGTTGTTCAGTTTAGAAGCTGAGCCCCTCATGACCATGGGTGTCAAGTAGGGCTTTCAAGCACTCAGGTACTGTACCAGCTGTTGTTTGGATCATGTCTCATCAGATAGCATGAGATATCCCGATGATTTTCTCTCAAAGTGATTTGAGAGAGAGAGAGAACGAGGAGGGAAGAATAGAACATTGATCTAATGTATTGATTACTCATCTTTTATTCTTTCTATATAGGGTCTAGGGTTGTTTCAACCAACATTCCTGAAGCAGAACACTGTGTTCAATTAACTACAAGTTTTTCTTTAAAAACATAAGAGCTAGCTACAATTTTATTTGTTTAAAGCAGGCTACTGAAATTTCTTTTAGTATGGCCATGATACTAATTTAAAGAAGATGAAGAGAGACTTCAACAACAACCTAGGCCTTCTGTCTTAAAATTTGGAGTCGGCCATATGAAAGACAAATAAAGAAATCGTAAAAAAAACAAAGAAAGAAAGAAAGAGAGAGATTTAGTTTGTATGGATTCTCCTACGCCACTCATTCCTATCTAAAGCCATCTCCTTAACTAAATCCATCACTATCATATCCTTACGAATGCATTACATCCAAATTTTCAATGGTCTACCTTTACGTTTTATTAATTCTCATGTATTTAAGTTCTCTACCTTCATAACAGGTGCGTCCATAGGCCTTCGCTGCATATCTCCAAACCATCTCAAACGGTCTTCTCGCATCTTGTCTACAATTGAATTGACTCCTAATTTATTGCGTATCTAGTCGTTTCTAATTCTATCATTTCTTGTTTTACCACACATTCACCTAAATATTCTCATTTCAGCTACAACCATTTTTTGCTCTTGTTGCTGTTTAATGGTCTAACATTCAGTGTCATATAATAAAGTAAGTCTTACTGCGGTCCTATAGAATTTTCTCTTCAAATGTAATGGTATCGTGCGATCATAGAGTACTCCGAATGCCTTTCTCCATTTTATCCAGCCCGTTTAAATTCTATTATTAACATCTCCATTTATATTACCATCATTTTGGATGATAGAATCAAGATATCTAAACCTTTGGCTTTTTAGGATTTCTCTTCCTTCCAATCTAATCGTTTCTTCAATATCCTGATGATTATCAATAAATTTATATTTCATATACTCAGTTTTAGATCTACTCAATCTAAATCTTTTAGATTCTAACGTATCCCTCCATAACTCTAATTTAGTACTGATACAATCTCTAGTTTCATCAACTAAAATTATATCATCTACGAAGAGCATACACCAGGGTATTTCATTTTGAATATTTTTTGTGATTTCATCTATCACTATCGTAAATAATAAGGGACTCAATGCCAAACCTTGATGTAGCCCAATGTTAATAGAAAAGCTATCACTCAACCCCCCGCAAGTCCTTACATTGGTCACAACTCTTTCATACATATCTCTAATAAAATTAATGTATTTCAAAGAGATCCCTTTTCTCAAGAGCTCTCACCACAACACGTCTTTGGGAAGTCTATCATATGCTTTCTCAAGGTCAATGAATATCATACGTAGATCTCTTTTTTGCGTTCTAAATGTCTCCATCAGCTGTTTTAACAAGTGAATTATTTCAGTGGTGGATCGTGTGGGCATAAATCCGAATTGATTCTGAAACACACTTATATCCCGTCTCAATCTATGCTCTATCACTCTCTCTCATAGTTTCATCGTATGATTCATAAGTTTAATTCCTCTATAATTGGCGCAATCTTCAATGTCTCATTTATTCTTATAAAGCAGGACAATTGTGCTCTCTCTCCATGGGTGAAACATTTTCCTTGTTTGCTAAATTTTGTTAAAAAGAGCCGCTAACATTGTTATTCTAAATTCTCCCAAACATTTCCATATCTCGATAGAAATGCTATCGGGTCTTATGGTTTTGTTATTTTCCATTCTCTTTATAGCCTCCTTTACTTCATGAGGGCGAATCTTACGTTTAAAATCTCTATTAATCTCTTCTATAGATATCTCTAAATTTTCTTTGTTTGTTGTACTCTCAACATTAAATAAGTTATTAAAATATTCCCTTCATCTCTTTCTTATATCCTCATTTCTTACAAGTGTATTATTTGTTGCACTCTTAATACATCTAATCTCATTTAGATCTTGTCCCTTCATCTCCTTTAGTTTGACAATTTTATATATCTCTCTCTCCCCGTCTCGAGTCTCTAGTCTCTTGTACAATTCGTTATACACTTTACTTTTTAATTCATGGATAATCTTTTTGACGTCTTTTTTTACCTTTTTGTATTTTTCATAGGTCTCGCTACTACTATCATTTTTAAGATTCTTATAGCACTCTCTTTTGATTCGGATCGCAGTTTCTATTTTTTCATTCTACCACCATGACTCTTTGCCTCTTGGAGTCCCGCCCTTGGATACTCCAAAAATCTTTCTACATATACTTTTAATATTATTAGACGTATCATTCTATATTATTTCTACGTTATCATTTACAGACCAATTTGTTACTCAAATTACTTTATCCCTAAAAATCGTCACATTTTTCCCTTTTAGTTTCCACCACTTAATTCTTGGCTCCATATATGGTTGACATTGCTTTTGTCGTTTAGACACCTAAATCTAAAAGTCTGTACTGAGTCGTTACACTCTCTCCCGGTATGACCTTACAATCCTTACAAATCTTTCTATCATCTCTTCTAGTGAGAAAAAAATCTATTTGACTAGCATTTGATCCACTTCTATAAGTAACTATATGTGACTCTTTTTTTTTAAAGAACATGTTTACTAGTGTCAAATCAAATGCTACTGTAAACTCTAGAATTGTACTTCATGCCTCATTCCTACCGCCGAATCCAAAGTTTCCGTGTACGATTTCGAATCCCCCGTTTTTCTCTCCTACATGTCCATTTAGATCTCCTCCGATAAATAACTTCTCGCTATTTAGTATGGTTTGTATAAATTCATCTAGATTATCCCAAAATTGTTTCTTACTAATTGCATCTACCCCTATTTGGGGCGCGTACACGCTAACTATATTAATTACGTTTTTTTCATTTACTAAGCTGACAAGCATTATTCAATCTCCATTTCGTCTTATCTCTATTACCTCTCATAATATATCACTATGTACAATTATTCATATCTCATTTTTAATTCTATCTCTACCTGTGTACCAAATCTTATGACCATAAGACTCTATTAATCTAGCATTCTCTCCCACCCATTTGGTTTCTTAAAAACATATGATCTTAATTTTTCTTCTATTCATTATTCATATATTTCTCCTAATTTTCCGGTGAGAGATCATATGTTTCAAGTGGCTAAGCGAATCCTATCCTCATAGACTATTTTATTTGTCCACACCCTAACATCCTTTGATAACTTGTCATTACACCCAGGATCCGATGTAGCGCGTCGTTGAGGAAGAAACGCCCCATACGTTTTTTCTATATTTGTCTCTCATTTGTAATTTGATAAAAGATTTTTACGCTGGCTGTCAACCTACCGCAAACCTACTCCTATATTCGAGTTTGGGATCGACCGTGGCGGAGTTCTTCCTATAGTGATTATCAAAAAGGAAAAATAGGTAAATGTTGGGCTGCTCATGTAAATGATGAATTAGGGTCACTACCACGTTCTGTCCGAGATAAAGTGCAATCTAAAATTGACAGCTCAAGAATATAATAGACTCACCAAATGTTTGGCCTTTTACCTATAGTGATTTATCCATCTGATCAAAAAATGTGCTCCATCTTGCTCTATGGGCTTCCGGGGGGGGAATCCAGAAGCTGACGAATGGCAATTATGTCTGCATTGCATCCTGAGTCTCTGCCTACTAAGCCTTAATGCTCCACATGAGAGCACACACACGGTACTTCGAACGGCAAAGACAAAAACAATTATTAAAGAAGCATCACATGCGTTAAAGCATTCAGCACCTGCAAGCCGCTCTTTGGTGTCTTGATAGTGCTGTTCTAACCATCATGAAGACACCTTAGCAGTTGAAAACAGCAGGAAAAGCAATATGGAATCAATATGATCTTACTCTAATTCATATGCTAAAAAGCTGAGTTAATGAAGATGAGACTACTATACTTTTAACTTGCAATAAGATCCCAAGAGAGCCGATTAATCCCACTAGCCTGGCTAGTAGCAGGCATTTGAAGAAAATACGAAGGCTCTTGCTTTCTACCTGTATTTCTTTTTGGTCATAATGAGATTTGAACCCCGGATTCCGGAGTTAGGAAAGGGATGTGATCATTAGACCTTCCGCTTGTGAACTTTTTACCAGCATTTCACCAATCTAAAGAGCAGACACATAATCCTTTTCACAGATTCTATTTCTATATATTAAAATAACCAGACATTGCTCCCAAAGTTGGAGCTGCTGCTTTAACTTCTCCATCATGTGTACCACATGGAAGAATCCTCTTTTCATGCTTGCAAAGACAAAACTTCAATTTTTCATTATTTGACCAAACTGAATTTAGTCATCCTATTAAATCTAGTCATGCAAAACAACCCAAGCTTGATTTAAAATGCCAGCTTTTATATTTCAAGACTTGGACATGCGAGCAAATTGTGCTATAATTTGGGTATGAAAAAGTGTAACCAATGATGCTAGAATACCGTCGGACTTGGAACCTGACCTTTTGCAGCAAGAGAAGAAACGCTAACTTCATTTGCGGATTCAGCTGTGTATTTCATGTTCTCTGCAGTTATGCATGAGGAAGTCTCAAATTATGCCTTCCATCCTTGATATCAAGCCTTCTCATTCCAGCACTTGATTCATTCGTTGCTCTCTTCCGGCCGAGACTCATGAGACGATATATCCATTGAACAATAAAGGATACTCCTCCATTGTCCTGAACCAGGCTGATCATCGTTTTCATTCGTTGTCTGTGTAATTGATCAAATAATCTAGGCCTCAGATTTCTACTTGAATTTTTCCTTGATTTTGGAACATCTACAATTCAGAGTTTTGCTTTTTTTTTGGGGGGGGGGGGTGATTGTATCTGTAATGTAAATGAAGTGGGGCTTTTTCTCTTTGTCGGGAATTGGTAAGACTTAAAAAAAATTAATAATAATAATAATAAAAGGTGTAAGAGGTCTTCTAGATTTTCGTTTTTAATGCAAAGAAAAAAATCAAATGACCGTTGACTTCAAAATGAGGTGCGAGCTCTTTTGATTCTTTGAGATCCAGAGACTCGAGATTCAATTTGTTGGGTGGGTGATCCTTTACGCGTCTTCTCGATGCGGTTAGCTTATACCACCTTCTCGATGCAAGTTGATGACCAATAGCTATAGCTACCGATGTCGTAGGCGTTTCATAGACAACCCCTTATGCCCTCCATGCAGGGAGTTTCCAGATACCCATAGCCACCTATTCAGGGATTCTGTGTTAGTTCGGCTGGTTTGGTTACAGATCTTGTTTGCTTCTTGCTCATTTGGTATACGCTTTGGACCATTTGAAAGGTTAGATGTCGCGGCATTTTCGAGAGTACCACTTTCTCCCCGGCTGATGTAGCCTTAATTGCTTCCCGTTACGCTCAAGAGGGATGTTTGACTTTGGACTGTCATCACAAGTATGTCCCCATTCAGCAGCTGGATTCGTTGGAACCCCTCCCCCGGGTTTTTACAAATTGGAAAGCCCTTCATGTTCGGCGGGCGTCGTAGGACTTACACATGACGAGTTTGGCTTCTACATACCTAGTTTTATAGCTTATATAATATATATATATATTAAAAGAAAAAAAAATGGGAAAAGAAGTGATAAACTGAGACAGTGGCATATTTTATATATTAAATTAAAAATTATCCCACATAAAAAAATAACCCCACACTTAAAAAATATTACCCAAAAAAATTGTATTTATAACTTAAAAATATATGTCATTCTATGAAAATATTTTATCCCATGAAAATATTTTGTCCTCACTGCTCTTAGATCCTGAATCTGCCATTGAACTGAGAGGTCCGCTAAGTGACGAGGTGGCGAACTTAAAGAGACGGTGGTCAGCATTGTCAAGGCAAGGTTTAGGGGGAAGGGGCATGGGATATTAACAAAACAAATATGATTTGAGTGGATAATTTATTTTTTTACGTATCATTATTGATAAGACCCCATTTAAAAGGTTCAATTCGAAAAGTATTCAACATAAAATCTGTGATCCAAAAGGGATCAATATGCTTAGACACGGGTGGACTTATATCGTCCTGATCTACCAATGTGATCTATCTTTCTGAATGGGCCTATACGTCACGATCCACCAATGGTATTTTTCTCTTCGAATGGGTCTATGTCATCCTGATCGCTCAGTAAGATTACCATTGATATTATTCAAACTGACCGCTCGGCTAATTCCTGATGACGCATATTTGATCGCTCCATGGAAGTGTTTGATGCTCCCTAATACTCGTCTCTCCCTTAACCGAAGACCAACAGTCGACCCCTTTGGTTCTTACCAAATCAAAGGTAATATTCCACTGAATCTAATGACATTTGTTTTCTATCTTGACACGAAACACATCTTTCAGATAATAGGAGAAATCCCCCCATATATTTAACTTCCCAAATGATAAAAATAGCGAATCTTTCTAATAATTTGATTATCGAAATCCCGAAATCTTCGGACCTCTTCGTAAAAAAACTAGGGTTATAACACCCCGAGTTCACACGACTCTAGTGGGACATCATATAAAAGCTTTCGATATACAGGAATCCAGGTAAATTCCCTTAACTCAACACTCGACGCACAAGTCACAGGGAGATTCGCTCTCTCTCCCTCTATGTATATTTCATTCATTCCGAAAACCGTTCTTTCTGACTTGAGTATCGGAGTCTCCCCACTGGAGTACCATCTAACGGTTTTTTGTAGATTGCAAACCTTTTCATCAAGTATCCGTTCGAGTCACAATGAGTCAGATCTGTGGAATCGAGACCCATCTTCAATAAATTAATGTCGTCCGTAGGAAACAAACGAGCAATTTTCATCAAACACTCTGGATTATCAGATTGTTATGCCTCCCAAAAAGAGAACCAGAACCGCCTTGAAAGTTGCATCCACCATGGACGGTCATACCGCCACCTTGACTAATGCCTCTCCTCCAGTCGCACCCATTCGCTCTACAGACGATCGTGTTACTCATCAACCGTCTCGCTCGGAGTAGGTTCCTCAACCAATCCCTCAAAGACATTCGATTGTACCCATCGCGCGAGTGCTCCCGAGTCTAATTGATCGCCCTTAACTAGAAAGATTGGAGTAAAAAATACAGAGCGTGAGCAGATGGTTGGAGGGACTCAGACGTGTTATCAGGCCAGAAGAGAAATCCTCTTCGGGAGGATCTGGACAAGCACTCTCACAAAGGCTCGCACCCTGATTAAGCCATGAACCGTCGTTCACATCTCGCCTAGATCCGGATGACTAAAGAAAACAAATCAAACAACCTATTACAAATAAACTCAAACGAGCTAACACCAGGAGGAACGTCTTGCCTCCGTATCTCTCGACTATGTTGCCATTCGACCCGAAGATTTCCTTAGAACTAATACCTCAGGACATACTCTTCCCTCCCATGGAGAGATATAATGGGACGACCGATCTCCGCGACCACACGGCTCACTTTGTGACAGTAATAATCTCAAGAGACATGACAGACGCTACCATGTGTAAACACTTCCCTACTACCCTCAAAGGTAATGCATTAATATGGTTCAATTTGCTTCCACCGTTCAGCATCCAGGGCTTCCCCTGGCTTTAACAGTAGTTTGAAATGCATTTTGTGATTAGTCGAGAAGCTAAGAGAAAGTCTACCTCCTTACTTTTGCTACAGCAAAGGGACGATGAGTCCCTAAGAGATTTCCTTTGAGAAATTCAAGACCAAGATGATAAAGATTCTAGTCTTGGACCATTCTATCGTGCTAGCAGCATTGCTTACTAGGTTGTACCCCTCGGGCATAAAAACTTAGATTACAAAGAATTCTCCTTCCACTATCCAAGAGTTCTATGCTCGTGCTGAAAAATACATTACAGTCAAAAATGTTGAGACTCTCAATAGGCGAAAAAACTAATAGTCCCAAAAAGAGCGCAGTTAGTTGACCATCGCACAACAGGCCAGACGGAGTGATCCTCTAGATTCATGACCAACAGTACCTACATGAGCCCAACATTCCCACTTATGCTTTTCCGGCTTATGACCTGGTTTTCTCTACTTTCCCTCTTGAGTAAATTCTGACTTATTTCCCCCTTAGCTGATGCTTTTACAATGTCTCCTGATGGATGGCTTTTTCTCTTTTTGTGCTTACCTTTAGTCTATTCAAAACTGATCTCTTTTCATGATAAGACATTCTAGCGAACTCAATAGGCATATGTCGTCCCGTCCTATGAAAGGATTTATCATCTTGAATGGGCTTATGTTGTCTTGTTCTACTGAAAGGATCTATCTCCTCGAATGGGGTTATGTCACCCTGTCCTACGGGATTTATCTCCCTGAATGGGTCTATGTTATTTTATCATACCAAAGGGATCTATCTCCCAAAATGGGCCTATGTTGCAACATTCTACCGAAGGGATTTATCTCTCTAAATGGGTCTATGTCATCCCGTCCTGCCAAAGGGATCTATCTCCCCAAATAGGTCCATATCGCCCCATCCTACCGCAAGAATCTATCTCCTCGAATAGTTCTATGTCGCTCTGTCCTATCGAAGGGATCTATCTTCCCGAATTGACCCATCTCACCCCGTCATACCAAAGGGATCTATCTCTCCGAATGGATTCATATTGTCCCATCTAACCGAAGAGATCTATCTCTCCGAATGAGCCTATATTGCTCCGTCCTACCGAAAGGATTTATCTCCCCGAATGGGTCAATGTCGTCATGTCCTACCGAAAAAATCTATCTCTCCGAATGGACCTATGTCGCCCTATCCTGTAGAAGGGATCTATCTCTCTGAATGGGCCCATGTCGCCTCGTCCTACTGAAAGGATTTGTCTTCCTGAATGGGTGTGCATTGCCTCAACCTACCGATAGAGTCTGCTCTTTTGAGTGAACCTGTGTTGCCTCGACCTACCGACAACATCCATAGGCTGATTTTTTTTTTAGAGTTTTCAAAATTTCTGCAAAGGATATCATCTGGGTAAATTCAAATTCATTTATGCAGATATCAAGAAGGTTGGTTAGACTTCAAATTTAAATTTTTACAGATGGTAAAATTTAGAAAAATAAGGAGAAGTTTTAGCATAAAAAATTTTAAACTTTCTAAAGTTTAAATGCTTCTTTTGTTGATATTTACAGCAGGTTTTTTGGGCTTAAAAAGTTCAGATAAATCAACACAAAAAGCAGGTCTTTGAAGTAGAATAGAGTGAAAAATACTTGAGCTCTTTATAGAAAAAAGAAGTGATGAAATTCTTGCACATGAAGCTTTTCTTTCGAGTATAGTTTCTTGTTTTCTGAAAATTTTATTTATTATACTTGTATTGGTTTTGTGTTGAGGTGTGAGTGTGTTATGTGAGTGAGTTTTTGTTGGTGTTGAATCTTCTATTGTTGGACGAAGTTATCTTCAAGGTGTGAAGATCAGAAGTCGACAAGTGAATTGTAATTTGTAATCGAGTTATATAGTGGAAACTAGTAGGTTGCTAGATCCCGACTTGCTGGTTAAAGAGTGGACGTAGACATAAAATCGAACCACTATAAAAAGAATTTGTCTCTCCATCCCTAATTTTAATTTCCACTGCACATGCATAGATTGAATATAGGATTAATATAGATCTAAGTAGAGTTAAATTAAATTTTTTAAAAGCCAATCGAGACAATCAATTCAACCCCCTTCTGAGTTATCATAGGAACCAACAAATGGAATTCATCCCCTTGAACAAACTTGTGTTGCATCAGTTCGCCCATGAAAAATGTTCTTCCTAATCAGAGCACTATTGCCTAAATTTTCAAAATGCCGAATGAAACCTGATCTCCAAGATAACTTCAGTTCAACCAACTTGACCTTTTAATGAAGGCAATGTACCCATGGATAAATTAACAATATCCCTTAGACCGATTGACCCGAGAAACCATCAGCAAGTCATATAGAGAATACGCAAAGAAAAATACATTCTCTATTCGGTCAAAGAAGAAGTTCTTACAAAGATAAACATATGATATGGCCAAGTGCAAAACTCCATGATACAGAATCATATGGGGTCAGGAAGGGTAGAAGGAAGTACTAAGACCTCTTAAGAAGGGGACTCCGCGATCGCCTGAGTTGTGGCTGATCTGGTATGACCATCTATCGGAGCTACCGAGATAGGACCCTGATCTGAAACCACCTGACCAGCCATTTCCTCTAAAGGGAGCAAAGTATCGTATATCTTAACCTTGTGAGCTATCGTCTCAGCACACTTCAACCTCTCTAGCAGCTTGCATTGGGAATGCCTAAGGGCTATGGCATCCCTGACAATAGACTCCTCAAGATGAGATATCTTCTGTTTGGCTTCCCAAAGAGACTCTTCCGGTGACTACACCAATGTCTCTGTAGTTATAAGGCTACCTATGTGAAGATGTCGCTCGGCCTCCAACTCTTCGTAACACTTCTCGACCGATGCCAACTTCTCTTCCAAATGCTTAATCTGTTCGTCCTTCTTAGCAAGCAAAGCACTAGAGACACTCTTAGCCAAGGTATCTCTCTCATTTTGTTCCAAGACATCCCGCAACGTTAAGACTTAGTTTCCTAAGAGGTTGACTTGTTTCTCTGATTGCTTCCTCTGTTGCCTTTGGAGTTCTGCCAAGACTGCAATCTAAGGAAGGACAATACGAGTCAGTCAAAACCGGAGAAGAACTAAACAAAATGAGTTTTGGTTAGAAACAATACCATCAAAGAAAGAGATTGGAGAGCTTTATCTACCCACTCAGGAGACACCATCGGTAATTCTAGGTCAGAATCTCGAAGGTCAAACTGTTCGGCTAGTCGAAGTATCCCTTCGGTATCGACACAGTTGTATCAATAGCCTCCCCTATAGACAAGAACCAATCCCCCCTCTTGCACATCCTTCTGAACATCGAAGGATTTAACAGAAACAAGCGGCGAGAGCCTATCTTCCCCCACACTCTCACGATAAGGGCTCTACGGCTCCATAGGGGATTGAATAAATGCCTGGCCTGCGGGCGCCACGAGGATGTATGACTCTGCTGATGGACCCTCTCGTATCATTGAGACAGCCGTATTCGTAGACCCCTCTGCGTCAAGAACTTTTTTCATCGGGATACCTTCCTCAGCATCTCCCATTAAGGTAGACGCATCAAGGGACTGACTACCAATCCCCTTCGTCTCTACTCTCACAGATCCAGAACGCTTCGACATAGTAGGAGACATATACTCTCCAGTTTCCCCATGAATTTCCTCCTCTTTAGAACACCTCAACACAATCAAAGATGTGCGTTCCCTGGCCTCCTCGTGTACCTCCTCGTCTTTGGATAGTTCGAGTAGTTGGATTTTTCTTGTCTTCGGTAAGGGGGCAAAACCTTTAATGACTCTCCCTTAGAAGGCTTTTCAGCATGCTCACGTGGCCTTTTGAAATTTAGCCTCACCTGCTTATCAGTCGAAATCACTTCCAAGACGGAGTGCTCTACAAACCTAAGAACATCGACCAGATCCTTCTCTTTCTGCTATAGTAGAATAGTCTTATCGATTTTTCTCCTCTGATCGATTAGTAGGCCCACCATAAAGAACATTTGATCATCCACAAGCAATTTACCCAAATGTTTCAATGAGTGGACTCTCAATAGCGTCTGAGAAACTGAAAAAAAAAAACGAGAATGGCGAGTAAAAAGTGGAGATTTTCCCTACATAAATGGTCCCTAATCAACATTTGGCAACCTGAGCAAAAGATCCTTGTTTTAAAATCTCACAAAGAAGTACTTCTGCGTCCAAAACTTGTCCTTTGATTTATTGTAGTAGAACTTTCAATGAGAATCTAAGCAGATCTGCAACCGATACCAACCACGAGTAGAGCCTTGATCCTTACATTGCGTCAGCGAAGAAAGAACCGCCAAAATCTCCATATCAAAGCAAAGGCGACAAAACCTTAACAAGGAAATTATCACGGCCACAAAGCGTCAAGCGCTAGGAATGAGTAATGTGAGGTAAATCCTCTAGTACTGCATCACCTTAGCAAGCAAGCCTGTATATGGGATTTTTACGCCATACTTCACTAACTACTTATACATAAGAACACACTTGTTGGGCACCTTGTTCGCCCTATCTTTATCAATGGGTAATACTAATGCAAAATCACCCCCAACGCCATATCACTCCATATCTCACTAAGTTCATCCTTAGTCATCATACTTTAGATCTCACCAATGCTCTGATAAGAAAAAGAAGAAGCACCCTTCGGCATTTTTCAGAAGGAATTTTCATCAAATGAAGAAATAATTTGTAGAAGAATATGCGAAAGTATAAAATATGCCTAAGTCTGTAGCTTTATCAAGAGTACTAAAGACGATTTGCGGGAATCAAAAAGACACTTATCGCATTAAAAGTTTAGCACCTTTTTGATAAAGTTATTACTCATGACGCTTTTCTCACGAAACAATATTACAAGTTGAGGGTAAATGATGCGACTCCATTCAAAAGGCACAATTGGAAAATTGTCCAATATAAAACCCGTGATCCAAAAAGGGCCATAGACATGAGTAGCCCTATGTCATCCTGATTTACCGATGTGATCTATCTTCACGAATAGGTCTATTTTGTCCCGATCAACCAATGTGATTTATCTCCCCGAGTAGGCCTATGTCACCCCAACCACTTAATAAGATTACCTTTGATATTATTCAAACCGACCACTAAGCTAATTCCCGATGATATCTATTCGATCGCTTCATAAAAGTGTTCTTTGCCCCCGAGTACACGTCTCTCCTTTGACCAACGACCAATAGTCGACCCCTTCGACTCTTACCAAATCAAACGTAATATTCCATTGAATCTAATAATATTTGTTTCATATCTTGGCACGAAGCATATCCTTTTGATGAATGAAGAAATCTCCCCACATATTTAACTTCCCAAACGATAAAAATGACAAATTTTTCTAATAATTTAATTATCAAAATCCGGAATTTTTGAATCTCTTTATAAGAAAATTAGAGTTGTAATGCTCTGAGTTCACACAAGTCTAGTGAGATATCATATAAAAGCTTTCGATACATAGCAGCCCAGGTAGGTTCCTTTGATTCAACACTCGACACACAAGTTATAGAGAGATTCGCTCTCTCTTTGTCTATTTCATTCCTTCAAAAATCATTTTTTCTAATTTGAGCGTCGGAATCTTTCCCCGTTGGAGTACCCTTTGACAATCTTTTGCAAGTTTCAAATCTTTTCACTGAGTATCCACTCGAATCACAAGGAACCGGATCTATAGAGTCAAGACCCACATATAACAATTATCATAATATTATAATATTTAAAATTATTTGAATAATTTTTATAAATATTGATAAGATAGTAATATTGGTCACAAATTATTCTACCATTTTATTTATAAAACATAATAATTTAATAATTATAAATCTTATAAAAATTATATCAAGGTCACCTGTTCAGTATCTAAATCCCGTCAGAACAGGCGCGAGCGAGCCGGGGCGTGTCTCCGAAGAGGAGCGCGGACGAGACTCACTTGGACTTAATTTGGAATAAATCTTTTCCTTTTTTTGGAGTTATTTAGGAAATCGGGAATATCAGGTTCTCTTGACAATGCGTTTTCTCGAGGTGTCGTGCATGCATCCTTCTCTTTTCCTCGTTTCCATTTTTTTTTTTAACAAAATTTACTTCACTGCTAAAAACTACTAAATTTTGTGTTAGCACCTGTTTGTTCTGCATGCATCCCACCGCCTTTATCTCCCTCCCATCCCCCCTCTCTTGTCTCCACTCCAGGATGACTTCGCCGTTACGATCTCGTCTGTCCTAATTTATCAATCCCTCTCTGTCAAACCCCAGTGTTTTTTACTATGAGATCGGTTGCGATGCTTCACTTAATCTTATTCTGAAAAAAATAATTTTTTCAACACATGAACGATTCGTTCAAATCTTGAAATCTTTTCTTTCGCCGCTGCTGAGTCCTAACTGACTTCCGTCAGGATTTTTCAATCTCTTGTAATTATGAGGTGAAATCGGCCATTCTCTCCCTTACGCGACGCCAAGTATCTAGCGTTTGAGCACTTTCTTTGTTGGATTCGCTCTGACGGTGAAGATTTTTGTTTTGCATTTGTCTCGCCGTGTGAATTGGATTGAACTCTCTTATTTTTCTTTATTTAAATTTAAATTTTTAAATCTGAATCTTGGAGGGAGGGGGTTCTTTTAGTTTAGGGTTTTTGATCTTGTTTTTTCTGTTTAAAAGAAAATGGCAGAATCGATCGGGGGAGGTTGATAGTGAGAGTATGGGGAGGGGAATGGAGTTGAGGAGGATTTGCATGAATGGAAGGTGTGGGGCCACCGCCACAGTCGAGTGGAAGAATGGCTGGCCTCTTCGATCCGGCAAGTTTGCTACTCTCTGTTTCGAATGCGGGTATCTCTCTATCTGTCTCTCGTGTTATCCAGATTTGATTTGATTTGGGAGCTGTTTGGATTTTTCTTTTTTAAAGTATTTCCCTGGTGTTTTCAATTCTTTACGCCCTTGTTGTTAATATTGGTACCACCGGTTTGTTTATTCCTGTAATTCAGCGTTGATCCTATCCAAAATCAATTATTAATTATGCCTATGTGCTTGTTGCCTTGCCTGTCGATCACAACTAGCCTCTGAAATTTTCTGTTTATTGGATCTTTTGCTCTTGCACCAGTAGGGTAGGACTCTTGATTAGCTCCTCAAAACCCCAAAACGAAATCCATAACACCTAATTGGGCCACATAAATGTTCTACTACTGTATATAACTAGTTTCCAATATATATAACATCTTTCGTGATTGGTCAGTTGGGATATATAAGCTCCACCACCACCAGACAGATGTACTCGATCTGATGGACATGCTCGACTATTTAGTCCTTTCTATTTGCTTTTCATCCTTCCTTTGTGGTTTTGACTTGCTTGAGCATTACATTGACTTCAGATCAGCCTATGAAAAGCTTGCTTTTTGTGATACATTCCACCTAGATGAATCAGGCTGGAGGGAATGCTCTCAATGTGGCATGGTTAGCTGATAATCTCGTTCATCCTGTCAATCCACATCTATCATATGCATTCTTTCACTCTGATTATGTTTTACATGACAGCGTCTCCACTGTGGATGTATTGCATCCTTGTCTCTGCTCAAGCCTTTGGACTTTGGTGGTGTAGGCTGTATTAGCTGCACACAATATCTTAGAAATTATACGGTAAGATAGAACACTAATATGCTTTTTTGTTGGTATAGTATTCAAATCATGCGGTCAGAATTTGATTGATAATGAACCTTTTCAGTGAGAATTTTATACCTGATTAAAGAGCACTTAATATATGAACAATTGCAGTGTAACGGAACCATCAATTTGCATTCCTATGTAACCTTTTGCTAGTTATCCACGTGCGCATTTTGCTTATTGTTGAAAAAAGTAACAGAAATTACCTTGCGCGTATCTCCTGTGCATGCACAAGGCAGGTGTGGTAGTTCTTTTGTTCACATTATTATATTCCCAGAAAACAAACTTCTCTGACATTTTAGGCCTGGTGTTGCTTTAGTTATTTATACAACAAAGTATCCTGTATATATGAAATTTTAATTTTTTTTTTCCCGGCAGTGTTATGCAGACCGTTGCAATAATCTTAAAGAGGACTATAATACAGCCATAAAAGAAACATTTCACATATCCTTTATAGTTCTTCATGCAGATTTCTAAAGGTGAAATTCTTAATGGTTTTGGCACCTCGATGACAGTTAAGAGGTGTGATGAGCCACCTAAATCCGTTGAGGATGAAATTGACTGTGATCATGAGAAGAAAGATATGCAATTGGGAAACAGAACCGAGAAAAATAAGAACAATTTCTTTCAGGCTCAGAAGGGTGATGCAAAGGCATCTAATGTGCAAGATGAAGCCAAAGCTTTCATCAAAGAAATTGACACATGCTTGCCTAGCCTGACACAACACTCCATTGGATCTCCTGAAGTGGGTAGACATAATTGTGAAACAGCATTGGCAGTCAAAGATTCATACCAGTCACTCACCCCACCATTCTTGGGTATGAACTTAATTGGCCCATCAGGCAATTCAACTCTACTTCCTTGCACCCCTGGTGGGGTTAATGAACAAAAGGAGCAGAAGAAAGCACCTTCTTCATCTCAACAAGGACAAAAGCCCTGGAATGTGTTGCTTAAGTCATTGGAGACCAATGGTGGAAGTAGTTTAGGTGTTGAGGCCAATAAGGGCCCAGTTCCTCAGAGACGTGTTGCAAGGCCACCAGCTGAGGGGAGGGGTCGGAACCAGTTACTTCCCCGATACTGGCCAAGGATTACAGACCAAGAGTTGCAGCAACTTTCTGGAGAGTATCCATGATTTTAATGTCTTTTCAACATAGATCCAAGTGGAGAAACTTGTGTCTAAAAACTGGCTTTCTTTTATTTTTCTGTTTGCTCAAACTTGTTAATTGCCTTGACTATCTTCAAGTTTGAATTCTACAATCGTTCCGTTGTTTGAGAAGGTTCTTAGTGCCAGTGATGCTAGTCGAATTGGCCGACTCGTCCTCCCAAAAGCATGTGCAGAGGTAATTTTTGAGATGCATTCTCAGGCACATTGACTTGTGAATCACCTTTTTCTTTTTCTACCTTTTTTTTTTCCTTTCTTTCTTTGGGAGGATTGTATTGAGGATTGCTGTTTATTCTTAGTCTTGTGTTCTATTCTGTTAGGGGATTATATCAGTGTAAACTGTGTGTGCCTGCAGGCATATTTTCCACCTATTTCTCAGTCAGAAGGGTGTCCCTTGAGGATTCAGGATGCGAAGGGGAATGAATGGACATTGCAATTCAGGTTCTGGCCCAATAATAACAGCAGAATGTATGTTTTAGAGGGTGTAACCCCATGCATACAATCTATGCAATTACAAGCTGGTGATACAGGTGTGTTTTCTTTCTTTCCTTTTTTTTTTTTTTAAATTTTTTTTACGCCATTGATTCTAAGACTTTGTTACATGTTAATGCCTTTGTCTTACCTTGGAATGCTCTTGTTGGCATGATCTCCCTCAATGTGAAATTTGATTTGTGCCCTTCAAAACTGAGAATTCTTATGGGAGGTTCACAACTTGAGCATAGGCATAGTACACGAGGCCCTTCTGCAGCATCTGCCTAATGCAACTTTACTTTGTGCTTTCTTGCTTATAATCCTCTGATAAGTTATAAGTTTGGCCTCATCTATGTTCACTATTTGTCCTAAAGTATATGATACCATCTTTGTTCTCCTAGTTGAATATTCTCTCTTTCCTTTGGCAAATAAATTTAGTGCCCAAAATTTTTTTGATGTTTGGACTGACTTTTCTTTAGCTCTTTTTCATTTATATATGTGAAAATGGCTACTTTAGCTGTTTTATCATTTTTCCTTTTTAGGATTCCAAAATTCCTCAGTTTTCTTTTTTAAGCTTTCACTTAATCTTTTAGTTCTCAAAATTGTCTTTCTAGATCCTATATCGATTTCTGAATTCTATAGATCATGAGACTGACGTAGCGGAAGATTGTAACAGATTCCTAATAATCAATGATTGAAGAAGGCAGATGATCTCCATTCCAATTTGAGACCTTGAGGGGTAGAAGTAATAAGAAAGTGAAATGGAACATGCAAAAGCTTTCCTAGCAGTAGTGATGTTCACTCCCCTGCACCCTTCTTTTTGCTTGGGTGCATATGTCCAGAAGGGAATAGAAGATTTATTTAATAATCTTTTTCTTTTTTTTTTTTAAAGCATGCTAAACTAGCATAGGTGAATTGAGGGGCTGTGGGAAGTGATTATGGAGCATAGGTGAAGTAAGAGAGATTTTTATACATAATTGTTGTAAGTAGAGTTGCACAATTTCCCTCCAAAAGAATTTAGGTTCCTTCCGGGGGAAAAAAAAAAGGTTTTCCCTACCTATCAATTAAGATATTGTGGTAATTAAAAAGTAATTTTAGGTGGAAGCACCAGGTTTTGTGGAGTTTATTTGAAAATTCCTTGCTCACTGGGTGATTCATGCTTTTTTTGGAGTTAGAAATTAACTTCACATTTTTTTTGTTCCAACCAACAACACTTTGAATTGAAAATGAACTCTACATGTTTTGTGGGGTTCATTTGGTTCCAAGCACAGCCAAAAGAATGAATCACTTATTTTCATCTAACCCAAATTTGCTATGCTTTCTTTAGTATTTACTAAAAAATACTCCCTCCATTTCTCATTTTCTGTTGTTTTAGTGTTTTGAAATTTTTTCACAATATTTGACCTTTTTTTTCAATGAGGTATTAATTTTTTTGACCAATTATACCCTTTTCATAACACTTTTTTCTTTCTTATCACCTCTTTGTTGACCAATCATACATTTTTTTTTTTTAATCAAATTTTTTTACTTCAAAAGTATTAAAAGAATCTGGAAGATAAAGAGAACATTGGAACTCAATACAATTTTTTTTAATCACAAATGTATAAAGAGAATATGGAATTCAAAGAAATGGTACTTGAACTCAATGGACTTTGAAGAAGAGAAGATATGCATGGAAGAAAAAGATGGATTTTGATTAGAAAGTTGAAGACTTGATGGAAATTGAAGAGAGAGTTGAATAGTAATTTAGTAATTTAAGGTTATTTCTTTGTAGAGTCAGAGCTATGTAATAGCCCCCTTAATCTTTGTGCTAAAACCTTAAATGACAGATAGTGGGAAATGGAGGGAGTACTTTTTAGTTCTCTCTCTCTCTCTCACGTGCGCGCGCTCACTCGATCTCGCTCGTCACTGTTGCCCCCACTTGATCGATCGATTGAGCAGCTCTCTCATGCTGCTCGACCAGGTAAGTAGCATCTTGTAACAACTATGATTGATTAATAGTTAATCATAGTTAGAATTATTAGTTAGTAGTTAGGTAAATTGATTAAATGGTTAGTAAAATTAGTTAGTAGGATTAGTATAAATAGTAATATCCAATACATGTAATGGCATGAAATGAAATAATATGCAATGAAATCTCTTTCTCTGTCTTGTATTCTCTCTCTCTATCTCTCTCTAGTCTTTCTCTCTCTATCTCTCAATTCTCTCTCTAAACCCCTTTCTTTCTCTCTTCAATTTCTATCTCTCTCTATATCTTTTTACCTCTCTATAGTGGATTGTTACAAATTGATATCAGTCCCCTCTTCTCGCTCTCTCCCCCCTCTGTCCCTTAGATTGATCGCTCACTCCACCTCTCTCAGATCCTTAATTCCTCTTTCAGTTCCTTAATCCCTCTCTAAAAAGGGGTAGTATCTCTCCCCTCTCTCGCTCCATCCACCCTCTCTCTCTCTCTCTATCCCTTTGATCTATTGCTCACTCCCTCTCTCTCTCCCCCTTTGATCGATCGTTCACTCAGATCTAGATACTAGCCTGAATCTATCCCTCAAATCTACCACCCAAAAACCCAGATGGTGGCCTCAATCTCTCCATCACCCAGACCGTAACATCCTTCGATTCTCTCACAAAACCCAGATCTACCATTAGATCTCCTCCAGACCATAGCCTATCCTTGATAGCACATAGTCACAGATCCCCTCCGGACCATACCCACCCTCCGTCGCACGTAGCCTTCCCTAGACCATAGACTCCCCTCCAGAACATCAGATTTGCCATCAGATCTCCAGACGTAGCCCTCTTGGTACATCGGCTCGCAGTCAATGATACCTACGACCGTAACTCTCAATCCCTCAACCTCAAGCCCTTTGACTATAACCCTCTCTCTCTCTCTCTCTCTCTCCATCCCTCAAACCCTGTGACTAGAATCCATACTTGGTGCCTTCACATACCTAAATTAATTTACATTACTAATTTATGTTATTTTATTATTATTTATTATTATTATTATTATTATTATTGATATCATTAATGTTATTAGTATTATTATTATTAGTATTAGTATTATTATTAATATAAAATATATTACCATGAATTTAAAGTTATTAAAATTTAAAATATTTCCAACTCATCAATATAATTGTAGTATAAAAATTTATTTTTTTACTATTATATTTTTGTAATTCGTTTTATATATTGTTTTTGAAGAGCTCCGCTATGGCTAATCCCAAGTTTGGGTAAAGGAGTAGGGTGCGGTAGGTCGAGAGCCAACGTAAAATTTTTTGTCAAAATGAAAAATGAGAGACAAATATAGGAAAACTTTTGAGGCGTTTCCCTCTCAACAACGCGCTACATCGGATCCGTGTAGTGACAAGTTAACAATGGATTCTAAGTGCGGGTAAGTAAGTTAGCTCATGAAAATAGAATTCGGTCAGCCACTTAGAATATAGGATCCTTAACTGGCAAGTTAGGAAAGATATGAGAAGTAATGAATAAACAAAAGATTAAAATCATGCGTCTCCAATAAACTAAATGGGTGGGGGAGAAGGCTAAAATAATAGAGCCTTTGGCCGTAATATTTGGTATACAGGTAGGGATAAAATTAAAAATGAGATAGAAATAATTGTACATAAGAATTTATTAGACATAGTAGAGATAAGAAGGAAATGAGGTAAAATTATGTTTGTCGAGTTGGTTAATGGAGAAAACATAATTAATATAATCAGTGTGTATATACCCCAAATAAATATAGATGTAATTAGTAAAAGGTAATTTTGGGAGAATTTAGATAAATTTATATAAGGCATGCCTATTGAAGAGAAATTATTTATTGGAGGAGATCTAAATAGACATGTAAGAGAGAATAATAAAAGATTCGAAACCATACATGAAAACTTTGGCTTTGGTAGAAAGAATGAGGTGGGAGATAACACTTTAGAGTTTGTCACGGTATTTGATTTGGTATTCGTAAATACCTTGTTCAAGAAAAAAGAGTCGCACATAATCATATATATGTGGGTCGAATGGCAACCAAATAAATTTCTTCCCCACCAGGAGAGATGATAGAATGACTTATAAGAATTGTAAGGTTATATTGGGGGAGAATATAGTAACTCAGTATAGACTTTTAGTTTTGAATATATGTATGTCTAAAGGACAAAAGAAGTATCGTCTATTTATGGAGTCAAGAATTAAGTTGTGGAATCTGAAAGAAAAAAATGTGACTTTCAGAGATAAATTCATTCAAATAACAAGTTGGTCTGCTAATGATGATCCAGAAACAATGTGTAAAGAGATGTCTGATAATATTAAGAGTATAGGTAGGGAAATTCTATGCGTATTTAAGGGTCAAATTCCAATAGGCAAGGAATCGTGGTGTTGGAACTAGAAAATACAAATTGCTATTCGAACCAAACGAAAATGTTATAGGAACCTTAAGAATGATAGAAGCAGCAATGCATATGAAAGATATAAAAGTGCAAAAAACGAGGTGAAAAAGACTATTCACGAGTCAAAGAACATGGTGTATGATGAATTATATAAGAGACTAAAAACTGAAGAGAGAGATTTATAAAATTGTCAAACTAAGGGGAAAGAAAGGAAAAAGATCTAAATGGTGTTACGTGTATTAAGAGTAAAACTGATAGTATACTTGTAATGAATGAGAACATAAAAAAGCGTTGAACGAGAGATATAAGGAATATTGTGATGCCTATAAAAGAGATTAATAGAGATTGTAAACATAAAGTACGTCCCCATAAAAGAAAGAAGGCCTTAAAGAGAATGAAGAATAATAAGGTCGTAGGACCTGATGACATTCCTATTGAGATGTGAAAATGTTTAAGTGAATTTGGTATGGTAATGTTAACGAATCTGTTTAACAAAATTTGGCAAACTAAGAAAATGTCTTAAATATAGAGAGAGATCACACTTGTACCACTTTATAAGAATAAAAGAGATATATAATATTGCTCTAATTATAGAGGAATTAAACTTATCAATCATACTATAAAGTTATGAGAGAGAGTGATAGAGTATAGATTGAGATTGGAGATAAGTGTGTCTCAAAATCAATTTGGATTTATGTTAGGACGATCTACCGTTGAAACAATTCATTTGTTAAGACATTTGATGAAAACATTTAGAGTACAGAAGAGAGACTTACATATTGTATTTATTGATCTAGAAAAGACATATGATAAGGTTTCTAGAAATATATTGTGGTGAGCATTGATAAAAAAAGATATCCTTGAAATACATTAATCTCATTAGAGATATGCATGCGAGAGCTGTAACCAATGTAAGAACTTGCGGAGGTTTGACCGATAGTTTTTCTATTAACATTGAACTTCATCAAGGTTCGGCCTTAAGTCTTATATTTTTTGCAATAGTGACAGATGAAATCACAAAAAATATTCAAAATGAAATATCATGGTCTATGTTGTTTGCAGATGATATATTGTTGATCAATAAAACTAGAAAATGTATGAACACCAAATTGGAGTTACCCTGGAATCTAAAAGATTTAAATTGAGCAGATCAAAAAATGAGTATTTTATATATAAGCTTAGTAAAAATCATAAGAGTGGTGAAGAAACGATTAAATTAGAACGAAAAGAAATATCAGAAAGTAAACGGTTAAAATATTTTAGTTTCATCATTCAAAATGATGGCAATATAGATAAGAATATGAATTATAGGATTCAAACGGGTTTCATAAAATGGAGAAGGGTATTCGGAGCTCTTTGCAATCATGATATCATTGCATTTGAAGGGAAAATTCTATATAACTGTAGTAAGATCTGCACTATTGTATGGTATCGAATATTGGCCATTAAACAATAATAAGAATATAAAATAGTTGTAGGTGAAATGAAGATATTTAGGTAGATGTATGGTAAAACTAGAAGAGATAGAATTAAAAATAAAGTGATATGTGATAAGTTGAGAGTTGATTCAATCGTGGATAAAATGGGAAAATATCGCTTGAGATGGTTTAGGCATGTCCAACAAAGATCTAAAGACACGTTGGTTAGGAGAATCAAGAACTTAAATATATGGGATTTAGTAAAGTGTAAACGTAGGCTATTGAAAACTTGAATGCAAATTATCCATAAAGACATGATAGTTAAGGGTTTAGTTGAGTAGATGGCCTTCGATAGGAATGAGTAGCGTAAGAGAATCCACATAAATTAAATCAATCCGTTCTTTTTTTTTCATATTTTATATTTTACATTTTTCCTCTTTTTTTTTTCATTTTATTTTATTCGTTTTTTTCCCCTAATATTTGTCTCTCATGACCGACCCCAAATTTTGAGATTAAAGTCCAGGTTATTGTAGTTGAATTACTTTAATACCCTCAAGTTGAATCCCTAATTAATATTAAGAACATCTGTTTTGTTTATTCCCATTTTCTTCTGCCACAAAAAAAAGAAGAAATTAATTAATTTTAAAGTGAACTTCCATTCTTTTTCACCTCCCTATGGGTTGAAAAAGTGCAAAATTCTAGTATTTAATAGCTGTCCAAAGGCTTTATTGAGAGTAAGAATCATTTTAAGTATTTTATGTATGATTAAGGTGGAGTATTTCTGGTTGTTTATTTTTAACATTCCAAGTCACGAAATCTTCTTGAAAGTTACTTTGGCATTTCAAATTACCTCTTAACATTTTACTTGCCAATCATCTAAATTTAATTTTTTAATACAAATTTAGATTCCAATTATTCCACAAAAGAAGCCAAATAAATAAACATTTAGGGGTTTATAGAGTTGCAATTTATGCCTTCATTAGAAATATGAAAACATTTTTCTTAGAAGATGTGTATTTTCTTACATTTTTTAACAACTCATTTATTTATTTTTGCATAAACTTGTAAGTTTTGAACTTCAAAAGCCTTTGCATAAATACTGGTATATCTAGATACATAGAAAAAATCCAAATGAAAATGCAAAAAAAAATAAAAAAAAAATGTTAAATAAGATTTGATGATTTGGGGACCTTCAAGCAAGGGGTACATTTTATCGTATAGGGAGAAAATGACAACTCTACGTCCACTAGTTTTATTGACAGCATGCTGCTAGTGAACATTGTTTAGTTTCCGGATACAACCAAGTGATTGAAACATTTGTTGAAAATTAGAGCAATGAAAGGTGTGTTTATTATCAGCCAAAACAACAAACAACCCCCATAACGCCCTGATTTTTATTAACTTCTTAAACTTTTATTGCAATCAATTACCTTCCAAAATTTTTGAAATAGATTTCGATGTTCTTAGTGAATGACATTAAGGTTTCGCTTCTGGTTTTCTCCCTCGATTTTTCACTAAAAATTTGAATCTAACTTCTGAATTATTCATGTAATTCATTTTCTTTTCCCTCTTATTTCTCTTTTTAGAAAAAGTTTATCAAAATTACTATGGTATGAACAAAGATGGAAGCATGTTAAATGTCATTTGAATAAAATTAGAGCCATCATATACAAATTTTCCGATGCGCTCTTACTATTTGTTAATCTGGGTAAGCTAATAGGAATTTTCGTAATAAGTGTGGAATTTCATTGTAGATGTACCAAAATACAATCACAAAAATCAAAGTGGACATGTCTTTGAGAAGTTTTCCTCTTTCTTCCTTTATTTTTTTCTTTTGTTTTCCTTTTTTATTTTGCCTGAGTCCTCTTATTTGGTCAATAAATACTTCATATTGGTTTTATATTCAAAACGTACAATTCTTTTATGTATATGGTTTCTGTTGGACAATATCTTAGAAGATTAGAAGATTGGGATCCCTAATTTATTGGAATATGTTGTCAAACTTTCCTATGATATTTTAAATGATCATGATCCTTAATTTATCGGAATCCATAGTCAAAGTTTCCTTTAGTTTATGTTAATTATAGTAGTTTCTATAATTATGTTTTAACTAGGCTATATTAATTATAGTAGTTTTATATATATATATATATACTTTGTAAATTGATCGATTAATACAAGGAAAAGATGTATTTTTTCTCTCCTATACTTTGTTTATGGTATCAGACTGTGCAATTCCTACTGGCATTAATACTTGGATACAACTTATTTTTTCTTTCTTCGTTCACCATGTCTATCGAAAAAATATCCTCAACACAAATATCCCAGATTCCTCCAAACCCAAATCCTAATTCGCTCCAAACCTCTGAAATTCCTCCCTCACTTCAAATCACCCTACACAAACTCAATGGAGTGAATTTTCCTGATTGATTCTAGTCTGTGGTGCTTGTGATTAGAGAGAAAGGGAAGATGGGTTATCTTACTGGCAAGATTACTCCACTAGATAGTAAGGATGTTGCATTCAAGACATGGGAGGTTGAAAACTCAATAGTGATGTCTTGGTTGATAAATTCCATGGAACCCAAAATTGGCAGAGCTTATCTGTTCTGTCAAACTGCCCATGAAATCTAGGCGGCAGTTCAACAATGTATTCTGACCTTGAAAATACATCTCAATGTTGAGTTTTGTTCAATGATTCGCAACACCCAATAGGGGAGCAAGTTAGTCACATGAATTATGGTAGGAGATGGATCTCTCCTATGCAATTCCATGGAAGTGTTCGGATGGTGCTGTGCTTTACAACAAGATGCTAGAGAAGGATCGAATTTTTGATTTTCTTCATGGATTGAATAAAGAGTTGGATGAGATTAGGGAGCGTATGCTAGGTATGAAACCTCTTCCATCCATCTGTGAGTCTTTGCTGAAGTCAGACGCAAAGAGCGTCGTAAGAAAGTGATGCTTTGAGAGCCTTTGCATTCTACAATAAAAGAAAATTAGCAGAATTCAGCACTTATCGCAAACCGTCCTGACTTACCTAACAGCCACACCCAATGACCTAAAGACAATAAGTTGTGATGTGATTATTGCCATAAGCCACACCATGCAAAGGATACCTATTGGGAACTTCATGGCAAACCAACAAATTGGAAACCCCGGAATTAGCGTCATTCGTCAAGCTTTGCTTATGTTGTTGAAAGTATCACGGAACACACCAAACCAGCGCCAACAACAATGCCGTTTACTACTAAGCAGATGGAAGTTTTTAGAGTCATCTACAGAACTCAAAGTCTGCAAAATAAAATGAGGTTATTCACTCTTCTATAGCCACTATTGCACAACGAGGTAATTTCCTATTGGTCTTGTTATCCCAACTAAATCAAACGTGGGTCTTTTACAAACTTGACCGAGTACACCAAGAGTGATCGAAATATGTCTCTCAATGTGGCAGATGGCAAGATTTCATATGTGGTTAGCCTTGGTAGTGTTGTTTATCATGATCCGTGTTTGAAATCCATTTTTCATGTTCCTAGTTTACAATACAATCTCCTTTCTATTAACAAGTTTTCTAAGGATCACAAATGTAAAGTGACTTTCCTACTCATTGTGAATTTCAGGAGTTGTCTTCGGGGAAGATGATTGGTAATGTTGAGGAGCGAAATGGCCTCTAGTACTTCACTGGATCTCCACCACAGTCTCTTGCTCTAGAGAAGTATTCCTCGTCTAGTATCTTTAGTTCTGATGTTATTGTGGCATAAACGCATTGGTCATCCTAACTTTGAGTATCTTAAACACTTGTTTCTAAAACTATTCATTAATAAAGATCCTTCTTTTTTCCATTATGAATCGTGTATTTTTGCAAAACAATTGTGGTAATCTTATCCTCCACATACTCATCAGTCCTCAAAACCTTTTCACCTTGTGCATAGTGATATATGGGGTACTACTCGCACCTCTAATATGAATAGAGTTAGGTGATTTATTACATTTATTGATGATCACACTTGTGCATGTTGGGTTTATCTGCTAAAAGAAAAGTCTAAAGTAGGGTCTATCATTAAACAATTTCACAAACTTTTCACTAAGCTTTTTCGGTCTTTTGTTCACATTCTTCGTACTAATAATGTGAGGGAGTATTTTGCATGTGATCTTAAGGAGTACCTTGCTGAGCATGGTATTTTCCATCAAAACTTATGTACATATACCCCTCGACAAAATTGAGTTGTTGAACACATCTTCTTGAAGTGGCCTGCGCCCTAATGCTTAACAGTCATGTTCCAAATTCTTTGTGGGGGGAAACTGTTTTAATAGCTGTCTATCTTATCAATCGCCTACCTTCCAAACCATTAAATATTCAAACTCCTCTACAGTGTCTAAGGAATTTTTTCACACGTCTGAATCATAAATTCCCTTCCTCCTAGAGTCTTTGGCTGTACTGTTTATATCCACAATATAGCTCCCAACATTGGAAAATTAGATCCTAAAGTCATTAAGTGCATATTTATAGGCTATTCTCCCACTCAAAAAGGTTTTAAGTGCTATCATCCATTATCCCAAATAATATTTGTTTCTTATGATGTCACCTTTTGTGAGCAGCACGATAATTATCCCAATTATTCACTTCATGGGGAGTTACCGAATGCAGCAAATCATTGGGATCCTTCCATTTCTCTACCAATCTCAATTCCAGACCTTCCTAATATCATACAAACACCAATGTCCCCTTCCCAACTTTCACCTACTTAGGCAGCTGATCAAGAGGGAGATTCAGAACCAACAACTAAGGGTGATTTTCGTGTTTACACAAGAAGACCATGAGCTCCTTCTTAAAGCCAATCATTGGACCTAGAGGCAAATTCAACTAAAGTTCTAAAGGAAAGTACCGATAAAATTGGTGATGTGGATGTACCTATTGCTCTTAGAAAATGGGTAAGGTCTTGTACAACTAAACACCTGATTTCAAATTATCTCTCGTATCACAAGTTGTCTCCAAACTACAGGGCATATCTCTCCAAATTAGATGATATGGAGACTCCTAGACATATCCATGAGGCACTAAATGACCCGAAGTGGAGAGTTGTAGTGATAGAGGAGATGAAAGCTTTGGAAGAAAATAAAGCCCAGGAGTTGCATCAGTTAAATGTCAAGAATACATTTTTA
Source organism: Dillenia turbinata (assembly GCA_037126225.1). Taxonomy (NCBI): domain Eukaryota; kingdom Viridiplantae; phylum Streptophyta; class Magnoliopsida; order Dilleniales; family Dilleniaceae; genus Dillenia; species Dillenia turbinata. Next base: position 26,407,556 of record JBAMMX010000015.1, on the reverse strand, counting down.
AATGGTCACCTTGAAGAGGAAGTATACATGAAATTATCTCCTCGATTTGATGAAGTTGACTCATCTAACTTAGAATGCAGATTCAAGAAATCTCTGTATGGCCTAAAACAATCCCCTGGGCCTGGTTTACCCGATTCTGGGATGCTATGAGACGATTTGGCTATACACAAGGACAGACAGATCATACTCTGTTTGTGAAACAAGCAACGAATTGTAAAAGGTCCATTTTCATTGTGTATGTTGATGATATGATAATTACATGAGATGATACAACAGAGATTAATAATCTCAAGGGACTATTCAAATCAAAATTTCAAGCCAAGGATCTTGGAAAGTTTCTTGGAATGGAGGTAGTTAGGAGCAAACAGGGCATCTTTATATCAGAAAGGAAGTATACGCTTGACCTGCTAAAGGAAACCGAGAAACTTGGATGCAAACCAGTTGGAACTCCACTAGGAAAAAAAATGGAAGAATAAGATCATTGAGAATGATCCGCTAGTGGATAAAGTCAAATACCAACGATTGGTAGGAAAGTTGACATACCTATCACCGACTAGACCTGATATTGCTTACAGTGTTAGTGTGGTAAGTTAGTTTATGCATTCACCTACCAAACGGCATCTTGAAGCCGTGATGCAGATCCTACGGTACTTGAAAAGTACACCTAGAAGAGGATTGTTTTTCAGAAAGAATAAAAATAGGGATATTGAAGGGTTTGCCAAATCAGACTGGGCAAGATTAGTGGACTCAAAATTGCACAAAGGTGTGGGAAAATTTAGTATCTTGGAGAAGCAAAAAACAAATTGCTGTTGTTAGGAGCAATAGATAAGCAGAGTATAGGGCAATAACATAAGGAATCTATGAGCTAATTTGGATCGAGAGATTGCTGAAGGAGTTAGAAGTTTTTACACAAGGGCCAATGAAGTTGTACACTGATAGTAAGTTAGCCATCAGCATCGTTCATAATCCTATTCAATATGACAAGATGAAACATGTTCGAATTGGCAGGAGCTTTATAAAGTCTGAAATTGATAATGGCACAGTGAGTCTACGATATATTCCTAGAAAGCTTCAAGAAGGTGATGTTCTCACTAAGGCATCAGTGAAGTCAGGGTTTGAAACTAATATTACAAAGCTGAGAATGACTGATATTCATTCACCAACTTAAGGGGGAGTGTTAGACGATATCTTTGAAGATAAGAAGATTGAGATCTCTAATTTATCGAAACATGTAGTTAAACTTTTCTATGATATCTTAGATGATCATGATTCCTAATTTATCAGAATTTGTAGTCAAATTTTCTTATGATATTTTAGATAATCATGATCCCTAATTTATCAAAGTATACAATTAGACTTTTCTTTAGTTTATGTTAATTATAGTAGTTCCTGTAATTATGTTTTGACTAGATTATATTAATTATAGTAGTTTTTTCTTGTGTATATACTTTATAAATTGATCGATTAATGCAAGGAAGAGATGTATTTTTTCCTCTCCTATATTTTGTTCAGGTTCTAATATTCAATGCTATAAACTCTAAGTCATAAAGAATTTATTAAATATTGATTTATCATTGGGGTTTTGTTTCAGCATAATGCTGGTTGTTGAGTAGTGTTACTAGACAATTCAACTATCATTGTACGAGCCATTTAAAAATTGGTCTCAATCATTACACCTGTGATGTTGTCGCAATGATGCCATGACACCTCCATAAAGTAAAAATGCTTGTCAATTTATTATGTGCAATTTTCTGTGCATAATGCTTCATACAATTTAGGCCATAATTGCAACCAGGATCTAACCTATGATATGCCTCAATAGCGTTATGGCTTCCTCATTGTTGATACCTGTGCTATTATGCAAGTCAAGTGGTGATTGTATTATCATTTTTTACTTGGGGTTCTTTCTTAAATGCAGTTACCTTTAGCCGAATAGATCCAGAAGGAAAGCTTGTTATTGGATTTCGAAGGACTTCAAGTATAGAAAAACTACAGGTTATGCTTAATAGAAAATTTCTATTTAAACGCTTATCAAAGAAACATTTTTAATTTTTTAATTTTTAATTTTTAATTTTAATTTTTTTAATTAATTAATTATTATTTAAAAATCTGTATACTTAACAGCAACACTGAACATAACAGGATCCCCAGAAATCAGCCCTTACATCAACACCTCCTTATGATTCTAACCATAGAGCGACATTAAGTACTTGTGTAAATGAAAATCTACTGGTGACGGGTGTTGAGTCTGGTGTTCATTCATCAAAGCGGAGCAGCAAAGCTATTGAACAAAGTTCCAACGTTGAACATTCGAATTTGACTGATGGAGATGTTGATTGGTGCACAAGAGAAAACCTTAGAGGGAAAGGGAAAGAGCATTTGCTGCCTCAAAAAACTCGGAATGTGGAGAAGAAAAGAACACGGAATATTGGGCCGAAAAGTAAGAGGTTGCTCATTCATGATGAAGATGCTCGAGAGCTCAGACTCACATGGGAAGAAGCACAAGATTTGCTCCGTCCATCTCCAACATGCAAACCAAGCATAGTCATGATTGAAGACTATGAATTTGAGGAATATGATGTGTGTCTCTTTATTCAGTATACATCTTTTGTTTATGAGTTTTGATGATCATGCTTCTTTATTCTATTTCTTAAAGTTATAAATGCAGTCCACAGCTCTGGAATCCGGAGATATTAAAATTTGGGATGTCTTTATATCTCTGAGATAGTTTTGATAATTTTGTATTATTCATGTCATTTAGGAGCCCCCAGTTCTTGGGAAGAGGACTATTTTCACAAGACAACCATCAGGGTAAGGATTTAGTTGTATTTGCTATATTATCAAACACCTTTTCATGGATTTCATTAGGCTATTTTAAAGGGATGAGGTGGTTGAAATATTTTTTGTAACAGCCATTGGGCTACTAGACCTATTTCTGTTGCAAATTGGTTTTCATTGTTGGCTTGCTATGGTGCAATGGGACCTCAAAACGACAGTCTGCTTATTGAAGAAGTCTCACATGAGTGCAGGACACATCGTAATGTCCCATATGTTTGAATTGTTGGTCATGAGTCTAATTTTGCAGGGTACAGGATCAATGGGCTCAGTGTGATAGTTGTGCCAAATGGCGAAGGTTACCAGCCCACATTCTTCTCCCTCCAAGTTGGAATTGTGAGGATAATATCTGGGATTCAAGCCGGTCAGTTACATTTTATTTTTGAGAGCTCCTTTTGAACTGAAATATTTGTTGCATAGTTCTAATTTATTTTTTGTTATGTTAAAGAGATGCTCTGTTGAGTAATCTTGTATATCAGATAGGTACTAATGGTTCATTGCACACTTTAGGTGCTTGTGTTCTGCGCCAAGTGAAATGGTCTTGAAGGACTTGGAGAGTCTTTTCAGCATGTCCAAATGTATGGTGAAATCTGACTATTCTTATGTCTTACATGTCAAGGATAAACTGCACTCTTGTTTGTTCTGGAGATCATTGTGAGAAAATTAGATTGGTGCACCAATGACGACATTTGGAAATGCATGCATAAAATATCCATCTCATGTCTGCTAACTGAGTTACCGATCAGCTCTAGGTTCACTGCAAGTTCTAGAAATATGCATGGCTTTCTTTTCATAGCTTCCTACTGCTTGCTAGGATTGAATTGTCAAGAATGCACTCTTAGCTTTAGCAGGAGCCTAAGCTTGCTGGACAATAGATGGCATAGTCATATCAGGGTTATTGTTTGATTTAAAGTAATATTCACCTTGCTTATGTCCAGTCAGTTTCTAATCTTTTCCATGCTTTGGTATTTTATTTGCTTTCTTAGATTTTAAGAAACTAAGAACTAGGAAGAGCCTTGAGCAAGCCCAGGAATGTGAGCCATCCGGCTTGGATGCTCTGGCCAACGCTGCTGTCCTAGGAGATAACTTGAATTGCTTAGCTGAGACTTCAGTTGGAGCTACTACTAAACACCCCAGGCACCGACCAGGCTGCACTTGCATTGTATGTATCCAGCCCCCAAGTGGTAAGGGAAAACACAATTCAACATGCATGTGTACTGTGTGCATGATGGTGAAGCGTCGCTTTAAAACCCTACAGCTACGGAAAAGTAAGCACCAATCAGAGCATACAGATGGAACTTCAGAGAGGCAACATATGGTCAATCCCAACGATCAACTGCAAATGGAAAGTTCATCAAGTGATGTGTTGTTTCATACAGGTCATGTGGAGCATGAAAGGAGTAAGTGTGACATCCAAATGGACATTACTGGGAGTAGCAAGATGCAGCTAGACTTGAATTCACATCCTAATCGTGAAGAAGACCTGCAGGTGGCTACAACAGTTAGCATGACAGGTCTTGTCCAAGCAGCAAGCCTTCCGTTGGATGTGTACTTGAAGCACAATGGTTTTGCACACATGATTGATGAGCAAGAGCACAGCTTGGGTGGAGTATGCGAGGGAGAGAATGAGAATGAAGATGACAAAGGATGATGCAAGCTAATAAAATCATTAGATAGACGAAGACCTTTATAAAATTGGCAATAATACCAGAATGAAAAATTAGAGACGTTTTCTATTTTTTATGAGGGCAATGCTAATACATCTATATAGAGTACTTTCTAGTTGATGTCTTTCCTGATTTACATTATCATTTTATCTGCTCACATACACACCGAGTGTCTTCGACATTCTATGTGCATGTATAATTACTGTTTTTAGTATATGGCATCACTTCAGTTTGGTGCCATTTCTGCAGCAGATTTTTTTGGCCACGTTCTCTAGTCTCTGTATTTCTTTTTTTTTTTCCCTGGATTGAAATTCATTCTCGTGAAATTGACCCATGGGTCCAATGTTTCTCTATTCATGAAAATGGTCCGAATGGCTTAAAGTCTATTTGGGAGCGTTATGAAGTTGCCATTACCGTGAAATGTCTGGTTGCAGACAGCAGTGTTGTTGATTCTTGAAAAGACAAGCAAGGAGTGTGATGGTATGATAGTGTAGCGGCAGGAGCCGGTCCAAGTGGGAAACCTGCCACGCCTTCGTTTGGCTCGTTATTAACGTCCTCTCCCATACCTCTCATCTGTATACTTACCGGGGCAGTTTTATAATCACATCTCTCTCTGCTTCCTTCCACCAAAAAAAAAATCTCTCTGCTTCCAAACCAATTGTTGTTTTGATTAATTGTCTTGCTCGACTGGAGTCGGCAAGTGTGTCTAGGTGAATTTATATAATCGGGGGGAGGATTTTTTTGGTGTGAAAGGTGAAGAAGATGGGAGAGTTATCAACACTGGCAAAGGCCAGAAGAGAGCTGGAAGAGTTATATGTTGGGGTTCCCGATGAATCTGTTAATCTCACATTTCAGGATTTGGCAGAAGTGAAACAGAGCATGGCTCACACTCAGGCTCATGATCAAAAAAGAAAAACTAACAGCTCATGTACATCTACTGCTATGTCTACGGTCATGGACACCATTCAAGAAACTCCTACTCCTGCTGCTCTGAACCGGTTTCCCAGCCTGGATTTCCGGAGAGGCTTGCAAAATCAAACCCCGTCCCTGCAGGTGCAGAGATTGGATGATAGCATTCTTCATGCGGGACATCATCATCGCCACACAAACCGTGGGACAGAATTTCGGGACCGGGCAACATCTCCCATGATGAATATTCCTAGAAGGAACGCCCCTGCGGTGAGTCATGCCATGGAGGCCAGCAGCCTGGCTGCTTATGCTCGTGATTATGATGATGTCGATGGTGATTTGAGCAGGGCTACTGCCGCTCTCCCAAATGATACTGTGGGACTTGCAAGACGGAGACCTGGCATCCCTCACTCCAACATTTGCACTGTTTGCTCCAGTTATATTTACTTTTTCCGCCACCGTTGCCTGGTATGCCCGTTTTCCCATTCGTGAATTCTTGGCATGCTATTGCTGCCTATGGCCTATAGTATCTAGCTACCATGCTATGCACCTCAAGTTTTATTCCGAGTACTTTTGTTTGCTTGAATTGTTATATCTTTAAAATTTGAAAATTTTTCATTTCACTCCTAGATGAAGATGATATAGAATTGCTGGTGAAACTATATATATGTTTTCATCTATTAAATCTATGCCCTTAGGACCTGTTACGAATATTTGTCCATTTCTATGTGTGTAACTTATATGGTTTAGATAAAATTTTTGACCGATGATTTTAGGTGTGGTCAAATTTAATATGACAAAATGGAAAAATAAGGAAGTTTGGGGGGTCAGTTAGATGATGGGTGCCATTGCAGGTATGTGGAAGGGTGTACTGCAGGCACTGTGTAAGCATTGGCATGGGAGAGATGACAGAAGGAAGAAAGTGTGTGGAGTGCTTAGGAAGACGATTTAGCCAAAGGTAACGACATCCTTCTTTACCCTTTCAAAACTTGAATTTGCAAAATTTGTCATTATAGACCTGAGACAATAAAGAGTCCGCTGCCCAGGCAAGCAGCAATTCTTACAATTTTCCAGGTGTGGTTATGGCTTGGAATAGATCATGGACAACTGCTGCCTACAACAGAATATACGGGATATTAAAAAAAAAAATGTATATATTTATTTGAATATGGTCTGGCCCAGGCCGGCAATATATAATAGTGGTTGCTTCAGTACACCAGAGTTTTGTCTTTTTTGGTTCCATTACATTGCAGATAGAATACACCAAACGCCGTAAATGCGTTTGTACTTTCTAACCATTTAGCAAATGATAAATTTTTATTTTTGCTGGGCCGCACTCTTTGTTGCCGTCCTGGTGGTGTGGGTGTGAATACGGACGCACATATGTATGTATTGTTTGTCTTGTACGTACGGCATGTGCAGTTGCAAACAAGTACTATACTCTTTAGTTTATGATTATATGCCCACACGTTTTCCAGAAGGGCAAAAGGGACGTACGTAGCCTAAGGTCATGCAAAGTCACATTAAATTTCTTGAAGTTCAAAATAATAAATAAAGTTGTACAATTAGAAACTGTGTGGCTATCACTTCTAACTCATAGCCATGAACACAGGCCGAATGAAAATGAAATATTATGATTTTTTTTGGGGGGGGGGGGTAAATGGAATAGGATGTGATACGATATGATGTATACATTGACACAGGTACATACGGAGAGCAGGGCAGATAGGATGCTGCATGAGGTACCCAGGAACGGTGAAGATGCAAGAACTCGAGTGGGCAGAGAAAGGGCCTAGGCGGAGTGGAGGGCCTAGGCGGAGTGGAGGGGAGAGGGGCGATGCCCATGGAAGGAGCAGGATGATGATGTCAGCGCTCTCTGGATCTCGAAGTCCCATCACTCCAACTGCCAGGGCTCATGTCCGTGCAACCAGTAGCAGCCCTCCTTCCCTCGTCATGAATTCTTCCTCATACTCCCCTCATTCTCCTATCACTCACCATCCCATTCCTTTCTAGTTTCCTTTTCAATCACATCCCCCGGTTATGGTTTCTTTTAATTTTGTGCGTCGATTTTTTTTTTCTTTTTAACTAATTAGTTTATTATTATTATTGTCATTATTATTGAACATTTTTTCTTTTCTTTAAAAAATAAATTAATGTAATTTTTTTCTCTAATGTTTTATCTGTGATCGAAGCTTTGCTTCTTTGCCTGTACTTGACAAAATTAAATCATAACTTTTACTGTTAAACAAGTTGGTGAATAATAATAAAATGTATACCTTGCTTGCCATTGTTTAGCATTTAAGTGTTCACTTAGAGGGAAAAAAAGATCACAATGTATTTAACATTTAAATTTGAAATGATCTATTATAAAATTCACATTTTTGAACAAAATTCAAAATTTAATCCTTGATATTGCATTTAAGGATTTTCGGTTCAGCATGCTTATCTAATTTACAAATTATTGGACTTTCAAAAAATACTAATTGAAAATTTTAATGTAATTAAAAATTTTACTATGTAAATGTGTCATTAATTTTATTTAAATTGCTTTTAATTTACTACTATTAATAAAAGAATAAATAGAACTACGTTTCCACCTGGTAACGATTGAAACTCTTTGGCTAAAATACTCTCACCAACTTACAAATCTTTTTATTTATAAATATCACTCACAAGGTATGCTAACATTGGAATTTTGGACTTTCTACTATTTTCTTCTTACTCCACGTTTGGATTTGTCAAAAAATCAAAACAAAATCCGAGAACTTATATTTAGCTTTTAGTTGATTTTTAAAGTTCTTAAATAATATTTATTACTATCATAGAAAGTTATAACCACTTTGCTAATTAGTAGTTTTATAAATTATGGTTCTTTGTATATGACATATTTTATATAGTTTAAATTGCATAGAAATACCAATATTCGGTGGCGTGGTTAGAAGGAGATTTTCGCTATTTAATCATGGTCGGGGTTCGAACCGTCATGGAAATATAAAAGTCGACATTAGGAGACCTCCTTCCACAAAAGTCTCAACAACAGGTCGATCCGGATTAGTCAAGGTGAAACCTCGAATACCAAGTGATGGTCAAGCCAGGATAAAAAAAAAATTGCATAGAAATAATTGCTCATTTTCTTTTTTTTTTTTTTTATTTCAGCTGCTTTTCTTATTATTACAAGTCTAAACAAAAATTATAAAATTCCATCAGATACATGGATAAATGAAAACCCTACATATTTTATTTTTTTTTAATACTTTGTACCTTATATTTTTATAAAATAATGTGAAAAATAGGAGGATGGTCCATCACCCTCCATACCCTACAAATCAGTTCTTGGAAGTTAGGAATTTTCACTCACCAAAAGAGTAATCAAACATGGGTCTCCATAATGGTTATTAATGGTACAACTATTATAAAATAGGGACAACCATAGTAGGGATCTCCAAACTCAATTCATAAGTGTTACACACCATATGGAGAGAGAATTGAGAGTTTGGAAGACTTCTTGCACCTCCAGAAGTGCCAGAAAGAGAGTTATAGTTTCCGAAAAACCATTGTCGGAGGTATGCTTTGCATCCGCTCATTTTTTGTTCATTTTTGTACTATAATTTATGTATTATGCTGACATGAATCTCATATGTTTGGCATCAGAGTCATTAGAACTTCTCTCTATTGTTTTCTGGAGGATTTTTCAATTTTTTGATTTCTGAATTTTTGAAAAAATGGCCTATTTTTGAAGAAATTTTAGAATTTTAGGATTGGAAATGGATTGTGTATAACATTAAGCACAATTCCATGTTTTTAAAACAAAAAATAAAACTTTTCGACACTTTTTGACTATTTTCTGGCCGTTTTTCGGCATTCAAACCCGTTAGATCCAGGCCGAGACCGTCCATCTAAGCAAGAAGACTCGGACACAAACCAAAAACGAGGTAGTTTTGGTCTGTATTTTTAAAAATTTGTAGCTTGGTCCGGAAACTTTTGATAATCTCACAATTTCTTGAAAACTATTAAGTTGTTGCAATCCGGTCCCTGCTAACCTTTTAAAACCCAAAAATTTAAAATGCTGCATATTGGCCCCCGGTTTTCTAAAAACCTGATAAACTTTAAAATGTTGCAGAATAGTACCGACAAACTTTAAAATGCTACAGATTGGTCCTTTGGACTAAAAAAAAAATTCTAGAAAATTTTAAAAAAATGGAAAATTAGTTTTTAATTTTAAATTCATATTTGGGTTATTTTATTGAACTTAAAATTAAAATTTTTGAATTGGTGTGCAAAATAAAGGTTGAAGATTGATAAAATTATAAAATCGATGAAATTCTGAACTTGCATAAATTAATTTTTGTATGTTTTTGCACGAAGAGAGAGATGGAAAAATAAAGATTAAAGTCTACACAAAATTAACAAAAAATATTCTTGTGATCCGTACGATCTCTAATTGTTAGGATATGACCACAGCAACCCTAAAATGAAAGAAATCATATATTAGGATGGTGTCAATCACATAAAGGGAAGAATATTTCTTGTAATTATTTAATTTTGTGTGACCAATCTTATCTCAAAGGAATTTTTTCGTGATTAAAATAATTAATCTGGATTAGGAGAGAAAGACCGGATAATCTAGTTAAGTGGATAGTTAACTTGACTTTATAGTTTCATTCTCCAAGATTTTTCAAATTGGGTAGACGAGAATAAGTCTAGGAAAATCCTATCAACAAGATGAGGATAAGTTTAAGGCTGAAGAAGTTCTGTAGTGGTTCTATGTGACCCACCACCCCACCCTGGGAGCCTTTCATGGATAAACAAGTGATGTTGTCTTGTGGGCTGACCGTAGAGAAACCCTAATTTAGGAATAAATTATTCAGTATAAATTTTTTCTAATTAGTCTATGGACATTAGAAAATTAGGTAATCATATCAGCTTTATCATAAAGGATAATGAATCTAATCAATTAGATAATCAACCTACAAACAATTTATATGTCGAGAGATATATTTTTTACATGTTTTACATTGATAAACATATGCTAAAGTATAAACTAAAATTCGTGAAGCATTACAGTATAACTAGTACAAACTATTGATATTATTGAAATTCTCATACTTAAATGGTAAGAACTACAAAGTGTGGGAAGGAGAAGATACGTCTCAATTTGGGACGGCAAAACTTGGATTATGTTATAAAAGCATGACGAGTCATCTAGGGTAATGGATGTTAACCTACAAAATTGACAAAACTCTTTATAAGCTCAAGGGTTATCTATTCATCTCACAAAGGTTCATTAAGAATAAAATATCGGTTGGCATTCACAACTCAATCAATCAAAGATAACGACATCTCGTGTTCTTCTTAAAACAATTGATAAGTAGTTCAAGATATCAAACAAAGCCTTGCTATCACCTTAATTATAGGAGTTCTCCATTAAAGAGACTTACCACTATCCACAATATGCACAATCATATTATGCGGTTCTCATTAAAGAGACTCACCACTACTCCATGAAGATGCAAGATCACATTATGCGGATTCTAGACATGGGAGCTCAACTAAAGACTCTTGAGATGGAGATGACCAAATTTCTCTAGTACACTATGTTCGAACACCCTCCTATACCCTTATCACACGCCCGAACCGAGAATCGTGAATGTACCGCCCGCTGTCCTGGATACCTACCGCATTTACAGAATCTAAACCTCCCCATAACCTGAGGTCTCCTATGTACAATTAAACTCAGGATAATTCTTACAATTGCAAATCATCCCGTGAAATTAAACCAATGAGACATCCCATTTCCAAACAATCCACCAAATCTCATAACCGATGATCCAGATAACGTGAAGTTAACAACGCCAACAGTCCTAACCATGTACTTTCACCGTCATGCCCAACTAGAGCATGAATATTACCCACACCGAAGCCGGCCTAATCCTTATACAAATATATTACAAATTTTGCTAACACTTTCAAGTAATTACAACGGCCTCAATACAAGTGAACAATGAGGATTTGCAAATTGTAAGTCTCAAAATTATAATAAATAATCCCAAAATATGTACAAAATAATCACGGACCTCAACAAGACCACGCAGGTCGACAATAAAATATGAAATTCATCTTTTAAATTTAAACTTTGATCTCACCATTGTAATACCAAATCCACCAAGCTATCAAACCTCTACAGAGCTAAATGCGCTGCCTAACACCATAATCCTCGTCTGGGAGGGAAAGAGGAGGTGAGTACTGTGGAAGAATACTCGAGCGAAAGGGCTACCGTAATCGTAATACAAAGCGTGGAAACCGAGTGTCAAAACATAAGTATACAATCATATTTCAAATCATCATGGTTTGTATTTGAAGAAGAGTATCATTTACAGTATTATCAAGCTAAATATGCATCTTGTATGGACCGTCAATAAAAATCATAAAGTCGCTACCGAACGTTCCTACAGAGGTCTACCATTTACTTCATGACAGCATCGGGTGTTATATGCAATTTTATTTAAAGTGTTTTCACTTTGCCATAAGGCCACCGTCTGTGTGTTGCATTTCGATAGCATCCAAATCCTCCCCTTCGTTCAACCTGGCTTAAGACTGTGATTAAGGCTAATTCGATAACTCGTGGGATACCCCGGTTCGAGTGCATATCCTGACGCCACCTGCCGCCTCACTGTCCTTCAGAGTTATCAATCAAAATACCAAAGCCCTCAAGGCCAAAATCAATATCATATCAAACACGTGTCGGAGAATCAAAGTTCACAAACCAATCTACATATAGCATAAAATGACAGAGTTTACATTTCAACCAATATGGACGGACATTTTCTGTTAATTCAAACAAATTTTTGGATGACTCCATCGTTCACAAAATCATTTTCAAAATCCAAATAAAATAACACGATAAATCATGCTCATTTATCAAATCATAGAAGCGAAGAGTTTACATATTAAACGAAAACATTGAAATAAACTAATACAAAGATATTTTATAATAATCACCTCCTTACAATGCACAACAAAGTGTCAAAATCAGGTTTCGAATGTTTCCAAGCAAGTCATCATAATGACAAAAAACAACATGTATATATAGGATTTGTGCTAATATATTTCAAAAGTTACCATACAATTTATACTTTTAATTAATCATATGTCTAGGACAAGCACTTAGGTCTCATACCTAGGCTCACAGGTGCACAAGCGTTGTTCCCTTTCATCACCAAATGTAAATTTCACCTCCTCATTTCCGAAAGCACACAATTCAACCTATAA
>JBAMMX010000015.1:25584162-25751977 GCA_037126225.1 Dillenia turbinata | reverse complement strand
GGGTGTGACAAAACAACCGAGAACTCAAGAGCGTGATTCCCTCATGATGGAGTGCCCAATGTGGGACAAGTTAGGAGAGCATACCTCACTTGTAGTTTTGAAATACCTTATATCCGTGGGAGAGTCGTGTATGGATGGCGGGTTTCTGAACTTTATTTTTCCTATCAACCGATTCAAAAATCTCAGAATCTAATATTTCAATCGATTGTAATTTAATCATTTAAAAACTTTCATTTTTGTTGAGATCATTTCCCTAATCGAAAGATTTTACAAGTGGCTTCTATTTTAACAAAGCAGGAGTCATTAGGATATTTTGACTTTCCTTAAAATTGTTCTTGAGTTTGTTGTCTATCGATCGTTCTTAATCGATTTAAGGGTCTTCGTAGCTCGTTCAATCAAGAACTGACGGCTGAGTGCCCATTAGGGTGATTACCTTTACTTGACGTTAATTATATTTAGCTAGTGGAAGACCGAGACCCTATCGTTCCTGGGAGATTCACATCGAGACCCCTACGATAACGTATTTGAACACTGACCCGAGTCGCGCCTTTTGTGGGTCTTTCATGTGGTTCTTCAAGAGCTAACCCTCCAAATGGGCCCAAGACTACATCCCATCATTTGCCTTCGACTCATGACGCTTTTCTTGGGAAGAGCGTCAGTGAGTTGGGACCGCCGAAAGGCGCAAAGCTTTTTAGTGCAACCTTTGTCATTTCGATTTTCGGGAATCGCGCTCCGCACACCTCATAAGGATCCATATTCATCGAAGGTTACATACCCCATTACCCTTACCTGCTTGCTCTTTTAGCCCTCTTTAAGATATGTCGAAAAGAGATGCGTGAACAACGATAGGAAACGTCCGAAGCTCATAAACCTTCAAGCATCAACGACACAGTGAGTACCGTCCCTAAGAAACTTCGAGAGACGCAAACCGGGAACTGCCCACGTGGGATGACTATACCTTGGTGTCCGCGATGAAGCCAATAGAGCCAATATAACACCAAGCGATTGCGCATCGATGTACTTCCACCGGGCAAGTATGGGCTAAAAGTTTCATATACGTGTCCTTTCGCGGAGATACTACACCCGTTGGAATATATTTCTCGACTCTCCGATCCTGCAAACACTTGGCATCCGGTGGTTGCTAGGGCTTCCCTATTGGGGTTTTGTCATCTTCGCTGGGATTTTGACATATTGTCGTCTCATTTTCATCTTGATAAGATGTGCAAATAGCGGTTCGACCAAGGATTGGTACAAGTTGCACGACTTGAGTCCAATTGGAGGTTTTGTTATAAAGAATCTATTGATAAGAGTTGGATGCGGTTATTTTACGTTGAGTTCTCGAATAAAGATCATATACCCATGCTGCCTGAAGCCGATGGGGTGCCTTCTTTGGGGTTGAGGCCCCCAGCCACATTAAAGCATGGTCGCTTCATTCGGTCCATCTGTAGTTATTGCAGGTCCATCGGTCGAAACATATGAGTCGAGTCCCTACTGGATAATCAGATGCTGTCATTGACCGGCCTGCTGATTGGGGAGAAGAGAAAAATTGACAGACCCATTCTGTTAGAGAGGGAGACAATCGAACTGATTGATTCTTTGGATTCTCTTGATGACATTGTGCTAGAGAATGTCACTGTTGATAAACTGGTTCACTCGATGTGAAAAGATCCCTTCAGGAGGATATCGTGGCGTCTAAAGCCCTCCTAGGATCTTCTACCGGGATGTCTGAGGCCCTTCTGGAGTCGCCACCTCCTTCGGTGAAGAGGAGGGCAATTTTTTCTCCCTCGTCTGCATTTGTGATTTTGTCCGATCGTTCGACCCCGACAGCAATTACACCAAGGGAGGCTACCGTTTTAGCCAAAAGTAGTTTGTCGGGTGAAATAGATGCTGATGTGGATAAATTGGGAGGATCGGGAGATGATCCTTTGTCTGGTGCCACGGTGAGAGCAGATGTCTCCAGGGTCGCTAGAGGCAAGATGATAGGACCTTCTTCTGTTGTTTCGATTTGGCCTGTGCGTAAGGGAAAGCCCAAGGTTTTTGAAGGGGCGGCTTCTCCACCTGCCATCCCCGTTCAGCCCTTTGATGGTAAGAAGAGTTCAAAAGAACGTGGAGCCGTTGCCGTTTGTGTTGGGGATATGCAGTATAGCTAGATAGACTTGGTGGAGGCGGATCGCATCGTCAACCGATCTGATTTCCATCGATACGAGCTCAACTTTCACAGGATGTCTTACGAGCAATTCGGCAGGGCTCTTAAGTCCTTAAACTTAATGGTATCGCCTTATCTATACTTGTTAGGTTTTTTTTTTTTTTTTCCATTTTTGCCTTTGTTGACTTAGTTTTTTTTAAGACCATGACTCTTGCCGAATTTCAGAAATGTGAGGGAAACAGTGATACGCCACTTAAAGGGCTGTCGAGTTGACTCATTCGGCTCGAGCACGGCAGGAGATTCCTACCAAGAGCACGTCCGGTGCATTGCTCAATTAGAAGGAGGAAGAGCTCAGAAGACTTCGATCGAAATTGGCCCAATACCAAGGGCAATGTGAACGGTTGAAGTCGAAAGTCACGGTGCACGAGGCACGTCATCAATCAATCGAGAAGTTGGCCCAAATTTGGGAGGAGTCGCTTCAAACACGAAGCGTTACAGAATAGTTGAGCTTAAGGAGTCCTGTGCGAAGGATGCAATTATCTTCAAAGGCTACCAACGTAAATTATCCGAGAGATTAAAGTGTGCTAAAAAGATAATCCACTGTATAGGTCTAAGTGAAGCTTTGCCCCCAGTCAAAAAAGCGGCAGATACTCAGATTCCGGCTGTATAGCTTTCGTTTGAAATTTTGTACCTAGTAACTTTTGCCTACTCAATAAGAAACCTTTGCTTTTTCACCGATAGTGGTCATATTGTTACTTTTAGTTGTAATCCTTGTTGCGTCAATCCAGTAGAATCATGGTGACTTAAGTCCTCCACTTAGTAAGAAATTTTTAGGTAAAAAGTGCATCCGCCCGTCCAAAGAGTCACACCTCTCATTGACGACACGTATGATCGGTAGGATCCAGACGACTTAGGCCCTTTGAGTGGTAGGAGGCTTTTAGATAGGGGGCTGCGTCCACCCGTTTGGAGAGTTTCATCCCTTATTGATGACACGTACGATCGGTAGGGACTGGGCGACCTAGACTCTCCGAGTAAGAGGAAGTTTTTAGATAAAGGGGTCGCGTCCACTCATTCGGAAAGTTCCATCCCTTGTTGATGACACGTACGAACGATAAGAGTTGGATGATTTAGGCCCTCCAAGTAATAGAAAGTTTTTAGATAGAAGGATTGCGTCCACCCATTCGGAGAGTTCCATCCCTTATTAATGACGTGTACGAACAATAAGAACTGAACAATTAAGACCCTCCGAGAAATAGGAAGTTTTTAGATAGAGGGGTCGCGTCTACCCGTTCGAAGAGTTTCATCCCTTATTGATGACGCGTACGAACGATAAGAGTTTGGCGACTTAGACACTCCGAATAATAGGAAGTTTTTTTATAAAGGGGTCGCGTCCACCCGTTCGGAGAGTTTCATCCCTTATTGACGATGCGTACGAATGATATGAGCTGGGTGACTTAGGTCCTCCGAGTGATAAAAAACTTTTAGATAAAGGGGTCGCGTCCACCAGTTCGGGGAGTTTCACCACTTATTGACGACGCGTACGAACGACAAGAGTTGGGTGACTTAGGTCATCTAAGCAATAGGAAAATTTTAGATAGGGGTTGCATCCACCCGCTCGGGGAGTTCCATCCCTTATTAACAACGCGTACGAATGATATGACATGGGCGACTTAGACGCTCTGAGCAATATAAAGTTTTTAAATAAATGGGTCACGTCCACCTGTTCGGAGAGTTCTATCTCTTATTGACGACGCATACGAACTATAAGAGTTGGACGATTTAGACCCTCTTAGCAATAGGAAGTTTTTAGATAAATGGACCACGTCCATTTGTTCGGAGAGTTCCATCCCTTATTGACGATACGTACGAACGATAAAAGTTAGAGCAACTTAGACCCTCCGAGTAATAAGAAGTTTTTAGATAAAGGGGCCGCATCCACCCGTTCGGAGAGTTCCATCCCTTATTGACGACGCGTACGAATGATAAGAGCTGAACGACTTAGACCCTCAGAGTAATAAAAAGTTTTTAGATAAAAGGGATGCATCCACCCATTCGGAGAGTTCCATCACTTATTGATAACGCGTACGAACGATAAGAGTTGGGCGACTTAGTCCCTCCGAGCAATAGGAAGTTTTTAGATAAATAGGCCGCATCCACCCGTTTGGGGAGTTCCATCCCTTATTGATGATGCGTACGAATGATAAGAGTTTGTGACTTAGGCCCTCTGAGCAATAGGAACAGGGAGTGTGCTTGCAGAAAATCCATGAAATCGGTGTTTCAATAATTTGAAAAATACTCCCGCAATTTAAGGGTGGAACCATTGAAAGTAGAGTCTGATGCTCACTTAGAAGCAGGAGTCGAGGGCTCCGGATCGTATGACAATGTCCCGATCCCTAACAGCGCTCTAAACTTGATTTTCATGTGTTTAGTGTTGGGCAAGGCCTCCAGGGCATTCAGACCCGACCTGCCCAGGATGATATTGTAGAGTGAGGGCAGATCCACCACGTTGAATACGACGAAAGCTATCGCATGGTTTGAGGGCGTTCTGAGAGTAACCGGAAGTGAGATAATACCTTCAGGATATATCCACTCGCTTGAAAACTCTTTGACTGGGCCTGTGTGGGGTTGGATATGGGTAGAAGTAAATCTCATTCGTATAAAAGCATCCCGATATAGAAGGTTACAGCCTGGCTCTTGATCGACATAGATTTTTCTGACTTCATGTTGTCCAACCTGGCGGTCATCACGAGGGGGTCGTGTCGATTTCGATCTATTCTGATTAGATCTTCGTCTGTAAAGCCGATGGCGGGCCTCTTCTCCTCTCACCATTTATCGGCGTCTGTCGCCAGGATTTCATATAGTGTAGAAGGAATCCATCTCGAAAATAGAATACCGACGTGATCAAGCGTCTTGTTTTATTTTCTGATGGACTTTCTGAAGAACGAGTAAGCTTTTGGAGGACTGGTCCATCCTGGATTTGGAGTATTACTCCTTCTCTTCTGTCGGCTAGGGCCGAGCGCTGGAGTCTCTCGCCTAGTCGCATCTTGGTAGTTCACACCGGTGATCGATGGGAGACCTCTTTCCCTCCTAACGATGAACTCTTGTAGTCAACCATCGCGTACCAGGAATTCTAGTTCATCCTTCAATTTCTTGCAATCATCTGTCGTATTGCCATAATCACGGTGAAAGTGGCAATATTTTGTTCTGTCCTTGTTGGAGTTGTCCTCTGTCGACCATGGGGGCCATCGGATGTATGGCTTGTCTCTGATTAAAGCTAAGACCTGGCCAGGGGTCTCGTTCAATGGGGTGTAGTTGTTATACCTCCGTGAAGGAGGGGGATTCGCTCGGCTCTTCCTTAGTGGAGACCTGCTGGGTGATCAGTTACGTTCTTTTCGAACGGACTGATCCCTCCTGTGATCGAATGCCTCAGTATCCTCAACTACAATGTATTTTTTGACTCGGGCATGAAATTGCTGAACAGTAGTAGAAGGATTTTTTGTGATTGACACTTTCATGCCGAAAGGCCATAGCCCTATTAATAGCACAATCAGCACGATTGAATGGTTCAAAAATAGAACTCTCATCATCTCCTCTTTGAATCTTTCCAGGAAGTCCCTTAGGGACTCTTTTCCTTCCGAATGACAACAAAGGAGGTGGATTTTCTATTGACCCCTCTGCTTATCATGAAATGTGACTCGAACTGTTCTTATCGTTGGGAGAAAGTCCTTATGCTCAACGGTGGAAGAGAATTGAACCAAGTTAGTGCGTTTCCCGAAAGAGTGGTGGGAAAATGTTTACACATGGTCGTATCAGACATGTCTCTAGAAATCATCACAGTAATGAAATGGGCCACATGATCCCGTGGGTCAGTTGTCCCATTATACAATTCCATGTGGGGCAGGACTACGTTGTGAGACATAGACTCTGAAAAGACCTTGGGATTGAAAGGTGAAACATGAGAATGTGGGGAAGTTTGGTTTCCCTGAATATTGGTCTGCCTAATTTCATCAGAAACAAATTGCTCGACCTACTTTCGAAGATCACAGGGGCTAATATGAAGTTTTCGGATATTTCAGGGCGCGGAGGCGACGGGCATCGCTGGGGGTGCCTAGACCCCCAACAAAAGAGACTAGCCCTCAGGCCTAAGGGCGCGACTAAGGTACTCTAATTGTTTGCTCATGTCCTGAAACTTTGACTCCAGACTTTCCATCTGGTGGCGACCGATTCGCTTTGGAGCAGGGGCCACGATCGGCTGACCGAGGATTGCAGACTGTAGGCCTGTTCCTGATGACGTGGGCAAGGGGAGGTCGCATGATCACGAACGAAGCGATCGGGTACTATAGGAAGGGCGACTTCAGAAAGTGTTGTAGTGCACCCTTCTACAATGGGGGCGGTTTTTTAAAATGCTCTGGTTTTCAGAGGCATAGTTATCAAATAACAGAAATTGCTCTAATCTGTTCTTGCAGATGGCGCCAATCTATTGGAGGTGAGTTACGGCTCCATAGATACCGACTCCTTGTAGAATTGAACGGCTGCCATCGAACAGATACAGTACCTGCAAAAATCGTCGGAGAGTATTCTGGCAGGGAGATTTCGACACTCAAGTCAAAAAGAGCGATTTTTGAAGGAAAAAGAAAACAGACTGAGAGTTCAAGGGCGTGATTCCCTATGATTAGAGTGTCAAATGTGTATGGTCAGGAGAGTATACCTCGCTTGTAGGGTTTTGAGATATCTTATATCTGTGAGAGTCGTACGCCACTGAAGTATTTTAGCCCTGGTTTCCTTATCGAGCCGATCCGAAAATTTCAGGGATTCAATATTTCAAATTGATTATGATTTTCTTTGGGAAACTTTCGTTTTCTATTGAGATCATTTTCTTAACCAAAAGATCGTAAAGAGTCTGCTCTCAAATAAGAAGTAGGAGTCATTAAGATATTTTGACTTTCCCTTAAAATTGTTAGAGCCGTTGTCTATCAATCGATCTAGGATATTTTGACTTTCCCTTAAAATTGTTAGAGCCATTGTCTATCGATCGATCATTCGATCGATGAAGGGTTTTCAGAACTCGTTCATTTGAAAAACTGACGGTTGAATGCCTGATCGGGACGATTACCTTTACTTGACGAATTATGTTTGGCTGGTGGGTCGACTGAGACCCTATCGTTCGGGAGATCTGGACGACTAAAACCTCTCGATAGATAGTATTTGAATATCAATCGGTAGTCATCCTTTATAGGCGTTTCGTGTAGACCTTTCAAGAGCTGACCCCTCTAAATGGGCCTAAGACCACGTTCCATTAGTGACATAAGTGGTTACTGGGTCACAAGGTTTTGAAGAAGATTGATCACGAGAAGCAGAGTTCTCTTCTTGATCGTTCATTTTTGGAGATAGAGGAGATGTATTTGAAAAACTTTCACTTGGGCTTAGCAGGTTTGAGAGCGGAATCAAGAATGGTCAACAGTTTTAAATGTCTGATCACACAAACCATATAGGACATATCTAACGTTCATCCTTTGATTGCTCTTACTGGGATGCATCACCAGATAATTTTCCACAACAAGAAATTTGAGTTTAAAGAATTTTTACTTTTCCATAAAAGTTTCCAGGTTGAGCTAAAATTGGCTTAATTGAGTCGAATATTCCTTTTTTTTTTTCTTCATAATATGATATGTATCCTTAAACATAGGAATTTGTAGGATTGCACGTTGGACATCAGCAGGAAAAATTTTGAATAGTTTTCGACAGTTCCATGACATTGTGTTTTGATCAATCAACTCGGCAACCTAAAAGAGCTTCATGCTCATTCACCTTATTCTGGAAAGGAAGGTTGAATCTGTCCAAAAATGGCACCCATGGATCCTTAAAAATATCAATGAATTTAAATGTCATTATTTTTAGATAAATTCCTCTTGTATAATTTATAATCATGTATTTGAATTTGTTTTACAAACAACGATCGCTATCAGCTTACCATGAAAACACCTCGTTTCCTTTCGAGGATTAATACTTTGGGAAGTCACTTTCTTCCACCCCCCCCCCTTTTTCTTTGAGCTGTTGTCTGCGGCTCCGCTTTGGTGGCATGGTAGAAAACATCATCGTCATTCTATCTACTTTTTGGTTCCTAGTCAAAGCTGTTATGGAATATCCGCCAAAAGTCCAAAAACTAGACGAGGAGTGGACTTCTGTAGTAGCAATTATTTGCCCCCTTTCAAATAAAATAAGGGGCAACAGGTTGTTGGCTTTCACTTTTTTTTTTTTTTCTTCTTATTTACAATTAGACAATTGGACAGAGAATAAAAAGCGGGCAAAGGTGAAAAATTAAGAACTCTAAATATGATTATACCTGTTAAAATTTTATGCATTGAATGTTAGCCTTGGCAAGCTTGTACTTATCTTATTATTTTAGGGTGGTCAAATACAATATGTTAGTTTAGTGGTTACTACCGACTCATGAGTGAGTAGTTATTTGGTGCGGTGGTTGTTCCAGGTTTCTTGGATGCGAATCCGTGGACCTTCCCCTGCCAAGGTTAAATCAAAACGGGTGGCAGACAAGCTTACTTTTCTTCTTCTATTTTTTTTTTTTTTTTTTTTCTTTTTTTGGAGTTCATTTTTTTTTTCTTTCCCTTCTTGGCTTTTCAATTTTGATAAAAGTTATGGAGGGGGTACTGAAACATTGGAATATAGACTGCTGTTGTTGCCGAATATGTATTAGCATTTAGTATCTATTAATTGTATATGCCAAAGAGGGGCATTGTGGTAATTTTGGAAAGTTCCCAAAAACTACCACAACTCCACTTCCTTTAGACTCTCCATATTTTGTGGATCAAAAGAGTTTGTGGAAGGAGACTAATCACTTCTTGAGGGTATTGTACGTGAAACCATGAACTGCTCCTGTTATGGCAACCATGGGTGAATGTTCTTCATTCTCTAGAGAGAGAAAATATAGAGGGCATGAGAAAAATTCCGCGTAGGGAATTTTTCCCGTTACGTTGATCGCCGGACTGAGGGTTGTGGCGTTGTGACATTGCGGTGGTGGTTCGATTAACATCGTGATCACCATCCCGACCGCGAGATCCGATCGAGGGACGCACGACCGATTTTTGATTCTGCATATTCGAGGTATTTATACCCTATACTCAATCTATATTTATTTTTCCCGAAAATTATTTACGAATGCTTCCGCTGCATGTGAATCAATTAATTCTAACAGTATCTGTACCTAATAACAATACCCATATTATACATATATATATATATATATATATATATATGTATGTATATGTATGCCAGGACATTAATAAACCATATGTACGAATGGATATGGTATCGTAAAAATATATAGTTGTTCTTTTTGATGGATATGAGATTGATCATCATATTTCACATAGCAAGCACAAGATCAGGCAAGGAGTGGGTGAGGCGCACCCTGGAATCAGTCTGCCAGAGGGTTGGATTCTCAGCTTCATCACCATCCCAAGCCCGAAGAAGCACTGTCAACGACGTGTTAAAATACTCCCTGAACTGATGAATCAACCCCTTCTCATTCGGCGTCCACACGTGCACCCAATACGCCTTGGACCCTTCCCAACCCTCTGCGATCACCCCATCATTGAGCCCTGTGATTCTCCGCGGCCTGAACTTGAACTCAACGTGCTTTGACTCGCCCGTCAGCTTGCGCATCATGTATTGGCGATTGGGAGGCCCGTGGAACCACCATTCCAGGTCCGATGCCAACAGCTTTGCCAATGTTTGAGTGTTTCCGCATTCCAAGGCCTTGTACAGCGCCTTGATGATCATCTTGTTGTGGGTCTGCGTTTTCGGCTCCACGGCTGGAGAAGATACGCCGCGCATCCTTGAGTGCCCTAGCTAAATTTCTTTCTTTCGTCTAAGCATGGGGGAGATAAGGAATGGGGTTATCTTTTTTATAGCTAGAGTCTCCACAGCGTGACAGCGTTAGATACATCGAGAAATTGGGTCTGTATCCACATAAAATATAAGTGATGCATCATGTTGATTTTGATTGGTTAGCGTTGAAGACGTGGAGGATCTCATGCGTCTGTGACATTAGAATTGGGTTGATTATTATTATTATTTTCAATGTTACGCAAATGCTTCAACTAATGGACAACCTTGTTTTGGTCATAGGAGAACTCAACAATAAAGGGACAACATTTTTGGTGTTTTACTCGATCAAATAATCGCTCTACAAAACAATTAAAAAGAGCCATGGCCGATGTATGATTTGATTGTCGCATTTAACTGCCCCTCGAAACAAATGGAACCTTTTCAATGGTACCTAAATCTCATTTTGCATATGCAAGTGTTTGAAAATTGTATCGTGGTATCCAAAACCTTTAATAGCTACATTTGCTTGAGTGTTCCCCCCCCCCCCCCAACCATCAGAATGGGTGGACTTGGTAACATTTTTCAGCCCCTCTATTTGCATATTAATAGATCATATTCAAGAACATTATTAGCACTGACACCTAAACCTAATGGTGTACCAACCGGGAAAGGTTCGACTTTCAAAAATAACTCAATATAATAACCTTACAATCGTGTCATGGTCTAAAAAAGCAATCTCTTACAATTATATTAAAAAGTATTTGGCCAATCATTTAGCACGCATGACGAGGTGTATAAGCAAGCACAGGCGTTACATAAACATAATTAAGGTGTTTTTTGCCCCGGGGGGGGGGGGAATTTCAGCTCAGTTGGCATTGGAACATATCTGGGGTCAGATTGTTTGAGAAACTTCAATTTATTTAGATTGACCCAATTTGTACTTATTTTATAAAATTTTACTTATAATAATTAATATAAAAAATAGTAGAAAGTATAAGATTTTGTGAGTAAATATATATATATATTTCGAGAGGGGATAAAATTAATTATTTTATTAATAATTTTTTATTAAAAAAATTAAGAAATTTAATATTAAGTTTTCAAACTCGATGTGCAATTTTGATCATAAAAAGGCATGTCAATTGCTTAGACTCAATCTCATCCCCTGGTCCAGTAGCCAGTACGCAGTCTAGTTTGTTGAGCCAATTAGCCAATTAACCGTGAATAGACCGGAGGTGGAGGCCTCTCCTCTCCATGATCCTCGGTGCCATGCCAGGTGCCAGGCCAGCATGCAGGGCTGGGATGGGATGGGATGGGACGGGAGGCATAGTTTTTACAAGTAGGGTTTTTTTTTTTTTTTTTTTAATAACAAAAATTAAATTTTAGATCATAACTTATTGAAAGAATGTGTTATTGTTATTGGACTCGTAAAAATCGACTCCAGTGAAAAACGATGAATCCAGCCTCTGATCCAAAATCATTATGTCCGGACCGGATATTACCGGATATCTTTTTCATTTTAATTAATTAATTTATTAACTTTGTGGGGTGGGGGAATTTTCAAAGCTAATTCGATAAGCATTTAGCATAACACGATGTTTTACCCTCAACTGAGTAGGGCAGGCAAAACCCATGTTTGTTGGAGTCCAGAATCAAGCTTGGATTATAAGTTAATCTGATCTTTGGTGGACCTACTAAGATATTTATAGTGAAAATGGTAAGGCAGGGCTTATGCCTCCACAGATACAACTCTTTCTTAACTCGAACAGTAGTCGTCAATGGGTGGATGCACCTATAAAAACTGTCGAAAGGTGTTCCGGCGGGGAGACTCCGACGCTCAAATCAGTAAAGAGCGGTTTTCGATTGAAAAAAAAAAAGATTGAGAATTGAGAAAAACTATTCCATGTGATCAGTGTGCCCAGAGTGTTAGGTCTAAAAAGCGTACATGGTTCTGAGACCTTAAGGATGATTTTATACCTCTAAGAGACGTGCGCCGCCTAGGGACTTCAATCATATCTTCCTCATCGAACTGATCCGGGAATCTTGGGAGTTAATTCTATGAGTTGATTACGATCTTCATTTATCGGTGGAACTACCATTTTAAAAATGAGTGCTTTCCTTACTTGAAAGATTCGGGATATGTCGTTATGAAATAGGATTCTGAAGTTAAGGAAGTTTTGATCTTCCTTTAGAATCGTTAGGGGTATTGCCTGTCGTTTGGTCGCTCGACCGATAAAGAGTCAATCAGGATTCGTCCGATTGGTATGCTGCTATTTGTTTGCCTGATCGGAGCGACTGCTTTCGCTTGGTAAGTATCGTTCGGTAGACCCAGGTGACTGAGACCCTATCGTTGGGGAAATCTGGGTGACTAATACCCTTCGATAGATTGATCCGGGCAACTGAGAACCTTCGATAGATACTCCTGAAGGTCGTCAAGTGCTGGTCTGTAAGCGTCCTTCGTGGGGTTCTTGAGAATTCTTTCTTTTGGTTTGGGTCTTGGGTCACGTCCCATCATTTGCCCCCAACTCATGACCTTCTTGGAAAGAGGCGCCATGAGAAAGATTTAAAACGGGGGTTCGGAATTCTTTAATACGACCGCTGTTGTTTCGGTTTTTACGAATCATCCCTTGTACGTCTTGTAAGAATTCTCCTCCATTATAGTTTTCCTCGCATCAAAATCTTTTTTGCCATTTCACTCTTTTTATCAGAAAGTCATTACTGGTGGCGAAAATGTTTGCTTCTCAGTCCTTTTCTGATATTGGTGACATCGCGAGCATTATGTCTATGCAAGAACTCCAAGAAGTGCAAACTGACATGCTATTGGGGGATGAATACTCTCTGGTGTCCGCCATAGAGGTTGATAGGGATAATATGGCGCCTGAAGGCTGTGTGCCAATGTATCTTCAATCGGTTAGGTATGGCTTGAAAGTCCCCTACACGGGTCCTTTCTCTGAGGTCTTGCGTCGATGGAACATATTTCCTACTCTCCTGATCCCTAGTACTTGGCGACTGGTGGTTGCGGTGGCTTCCCTATTAAGGTTTTGACGCATTCGCTTCGATTTTTACATTTTGTCTTCTATTTTTATTCTGATGAGGTGTGGGAGTAGCGGCCCGACCAAGGGATGATACAAGTTACAGACCGGGCCCGAGTCCCATTAGAGGTTTTTCTACAAAGAATCCATCAACAAGCATTAGATGCAGAAGTTCTTTTACATAGAATTCTTAGATAGGAACTGTTTGCCCCCGATACCCAAGGCCAACGGAATGCCTTCAGTGGGGCTGAAGTCCCCGTCTATTTCGAGACATGGCCGTTTCATTCAGTCAATTGGTAGCTATTGCAAATCTACCGGTAGGAGCGTATGGGTCGAGTCCTTACTCGATGACCAAATGTTGTCCCTGGCTAGTTTGCTGATCGAGAAAAAGAGGAAAATTGATAGGCCCCTTTTGCTGGAGAGGGTGAAAGTCGAATTGGTTGACTCCTTGGATTCTCCTGATGACGTCGTGTTAGAGAATGTCACGG
The DNA here is from genome assembly GCA_037126225.1 of Dillenia turbinata. Lineage (NCBI taxonomy): Eukaryota > Viridiplantae > Streptophyta > Magnoliopsida > Dilleniales > Dilleniaceae > Dillenia > Dillenia turbinata. Next base: position 25,738,466 of record JBAMMX010000015.1, on the reverse strand, counting down.
TTGATAAGCTGATTCGGTCAAGTGTGTAGAGATTCCTTCAGAAGGGCATTGAGGCGTCTAAGGCGCTTCAAGGATCTTCTGTCGGGGCATCTGAGGCCCTTCAAGGATCTTCTGTCGGAGCGTCTGAGGCCCTTCCAAAGTCGTTATCTTCTTTAGTGAAGAGGAGGGCAATTTCTCCTTCTTCGTCTGCGTCTGCGTTAATGGTTCTGCCTGATCCTTCGGCTCCAATAAGAGGCGTGCCAAGGGAGACTGTTGTCTTAGATGAGGGCATTCTACCGGATGAACCGAGTGTAGATATAGACAAACTAGAAGAATGAAGAGGTGGTCCTTCGTTTGGCACCACAATGGGAAAGAACGTTCCTAGGGCTGCGAGGGGTAAGATGGCGAAGCCCTCCTCTACTGTTCCGATTTGGCCTGTGCGTAAGAAAAAATATAAGATTTTTGAAGGAGCGGCATCTCCGCCTGTCATTCCCGTCCGATCCTTCGATGGTAGGAAGGGCTCAAAGGAACATAGAGCCAACTAGTTCGACTTCCATCATTGTGAGCTCGACTTCCATAGGATGTCCTATGAGCAAGTCAACGGGGCTCTCAAGTCCTTAGGTTTGATGGTACTGTCTTCTCTACACTTATTAGGTTCTTTCTCGTTCCTGTCTTTACGACTTACTTATTTTCTTTTAGACCATGGCCCTTGCCAAATTTCAGGAATGGCAAGGGAAACAAGTGATACATCACTTGGAGGGACGCCTGTCTGAGTTAACCCGTTCAGTTCAATCACGGGAGAAGATCCCCACTAGGGAGAAAAAGGCCATGGTGATTGAGAGCACATCGGGGGCATTGCTTAACCAAAAGGAGGAAGAATTGAGGCAACATCGGTCAGAGTTAGCCCAGTGTCACGGGGAATGTGAACGGTTGAAATTGGAAGCCTCGGTGCGTGAGATGCGTTTTCGTTCAATCAAGAAGCTGGCCCAACTCCGGGAGGAGTCTCTTCGAACTACGGAACGTATGATAGTTGAGTTTGAGGAGTCTCGTGCCAAGGATATAACCATCTTTAGGGACATTCAACGTAAGCTGACCGAGAGATTAAAGTGTACTGAAGAAATAATCCGACGTATGGGTCTAAATGATGTTTTGCCCCTGGTTGAGGAAGAGGCAAATACTCAAAACCCAGTTGTATAATTCTTTCTAAGACTCTGTACCCAACAGTTTTTGTCTGCTCAATAAGAAATTCTTGTTTTTCATCGTTTTAAACTGTAACCCCAATTGTGCTGTCATGGCGGACTTAAGGGGACTTAAATCTCCCATCAAGAAACTTTTATGGTAGAATAGCCACGTTCGCCTATTCGAGGAGTTCCACTCCTTACTGTGTTCGGATGATAGATGCTAGGCAACTGAGAACCTCCGAACAATAGGAAATTCTTAAGTTGTGGGCCGCGTCCACCCGTCCGGAGAGTTACATCCCCTATTGACGACGCCTACGAACGATAGGAGCTGAGCTACTGAGACTCTCCGAACGATAGGAAATTCTTAAGTTGTGGGCCGCGTCCATCCGTTTGGGGGGTTACATCCCTTATTGACAACGCATACGAACGATCGGAGTTGGGCGATTGAGACCCTCCGAATGATAAGAAATTCTTAAGTTGTGAGCCGCGTCCACCCGTCCGGAGAATTACATCCCTTATTGACGACGCGTACGAACGATAGGAGTTGGGCAATTGAGGCCCTTCGAATAATAGGAAATTCTTAAGTTATGGGTCGCGTCCATCCGTCTAGGGAGTTACATCTCTTATTGACGACGCATACAAACGATAGGAGTTGGGCGACTGAGACCCTCCGAACGATAGGAAATTCTTAAGTTGTGGGCCGCGTCCACCCATTCGGAGAGTTACATCTCCTATTGACGACACGTACGAACAATAGGAGTTGGGCAACTGAAACCCTCCGAACGATAGGAAATTCTTAAGTTGTGGGTCGCGTCCACCCGTCTGGAGAGTTATATCCCCTATTGACGACGCGTACGAACGATAGGAGTTGGGCGACTGAAACCCTCTGAAAGATAGGAAATTCTTAATTTGTGGGTCGCTTCCACCCATTCAGGGAGTTACATCCCCTATTGACGACGCGTACGAACGATAGGAATTGGGCAACTGAGACCCTCCGAACGATAGAAAATTCTTAAGTTGTGGGCCGCGTCAACCCGTCCGGGGGTTATATCCCCTATTGACGACGCGTACGAACGATAGGAGCTGGCCGTGAGGTTGTAAAAATAGGTATCGTCAAGAACTTAAGAAACACCCTTGCAGTTTAGAAGAACACCAGTAATAGAAACCGATGGCTACTTGGGAACGGAAGCAGAAGGCTCTTGTTCACATGATATAGTCCCGATCCCCAATGACGTTCTAAATTTGATCTTCATATGTTTGGTGTTGGGCAAAGCCTTTAAAGCGTTCAAACTCGGTCTATCCAAAATAACATTGTAGAGCGAGGGAAGATCCACCACATTGAATACGACAAGAGCCGTCGCATGATTTGGGAGTGCTCCGAGGGTGACCGAGAGTGAAATGATACCGTCATGGTATATCCATTCGCCCGAGAGTCCTTTAACTAGGCCTGCATGGGGTTGGATATCAGCAGAAATAAATCTCATTCGTCCAAAACTATCCTGATATTGGAGATTACAACCGGCTCCTTGATCGACAAAAATCTTTCGGATCTCAAATTGTCTAATCTTGGTAATTATCACAAGGAGCTCGTGCCAATTTGGGTCAACCCCGATTAGATCTTCATCGATAAAACCGATGACGGGCCTCTTTTTACCTTGTTGTTTATTGGCATTTGCTGCTAGGATTTCTTGTGGTACAGGGAGAATTGCCTTCGGGCAATAGACAATTGGTGTGATCAGGCACCTGGCTTCATCCTCTATTGGTCCGTTGCGTACCTGGAGTATCACCCCATCCCTTTGTCGGTCGGGGGTCGGGTGGCTTGGCGCTCTTCCATTTGGTCTCGTCGTGGCTGTTCGCTCTGATCGTCAGCTAGGGGAACTCTTTTCCTCCTGGTGATGAACTCCTGTAGCCTTCCTTTGCGTACTAGGAACTCTAGCTAGTCTTTCAATTTCTTGCAGTCATCCGTCATGTGATCATAGTCACGATGAAAGTGACAGTACTTTATTATATCCTTGTTGGAGTCGTTTTCAGTTGATTGTGGGGGCCATCGGACGTACGACTTGTCTCTAATGAAAGTTAAGACCCGTCCAGGGGTCTTGTTTAGCGGAGTGTAAATATTGTACCTCCTTGGAGGAGGGGGTTTTGCCCGATTTCTTCGGGGCGGAGACCTCCGGGGTGACTGGTTCCATTCTGTTTGAGCATAATTGTCTTTCCTGTCATTGGATGTTTCAGCATCCTCGACAGCAATATACTTTTCAGTTCGGGTATAAAATTCTTGGATGGTAACATGGGGTTTCTTTGTAATGGACACCTTCATACCGGAAGGTTGTAGGCCTGTTAATAACGTGGCCAATGTAATCGAATGATTCAAAGAAGGAACCTTCATCATCTCCGCCTTGAACCTTTCCAGGAAATCCCTTAGGGATTCCTCTTTCTTCTGGTGCAATGATAATAAAACTGTGGATTTCCTCTTGAATCCCCTGCTTATTATGAAGTGTGACTCGAACTATTCGCATAGTTGAGAGAAAATCATTATACTCAATGGTGGGAGAGAATTGAACCATGCAAGCGCATTTCCCGAGAGGGTAATGGGAAAGTGATTGCACATGGCCGCATCAGACATGTCTCTAGAAATCATTACGGTTACGAAATGGGCTACGTGGTCCCGGGGGTCTATGTTCCCACTGTATCTCTCCATGGGGGGCAGAGCACGTTGCAAGACATAGGTTCTGAAGAGATCTTAGGGTCAAATGGTGAAACGTGAGAATAAGAAGGGATTTGGTATCCCTGAGGGTTGGCCCGTTTTAGTTCCTCGGTACCAGTTGCTCGACCTGCTTTCGAAGATCGTCAGGGACTGGTCTCGAGTTTTTCAGGTGCTTCACCACACGGGGGTGATGGTTGTCGCTGAGGACGTCTAGATTCCCGAGCAGAGGATTAGACTTTGGGCCTGAGAGCACGGCTAAGGTCCTCCGATTTTCTGCTCATATCTTGGAGTTTGGCCTCTAGTCTCTCTATCTGGGGGCGATTGACTCGCTTTGGAATAGGGTCAGCAACGGATTGGATGGGGATTGCGGGCTGTAAGGCCTGCTCTTGACGAGATGGTTCCATGGGAGTTGCTTGATCACGAGTGGCATGATCAGGCGCCGCAAAAGGAGCGGTTTCGGAAAGTGTGGCAGTTCGCCCTTCAGCAAGAGGGACGACTTTTAAGGACACGCTAGTTTCCGGAGGCATGATTGTTGAAACAATAACAGAAACTACTCTAGTCTGTTTCTCACAGACAGCGCCAATTTGTTAGAGATGGGTTATGGCTCCACAGATATCAGCTCTCTCTTGACTCGAACAGTAGCCGTCAATGGGTGGATGCACCTGCAAAAATCGTCGTAGGGTGTTTCGATAGGGAGACTCCGACACTCAAGTCAGTTTAGAGCGGTTTTCGATTGAAAGAAATAGACTGAGAATTGAGAGAAATTATTCCCTGTGACCAGTATTCGAAAGTGTTAGGTCTACAGTGTATACCTGATTCTGAGACCTTAAGGATGATTTTATACCTTTGAGAGATGTGCGCCGCCTGAGGACTTCAACCCTACATTCCTTATCGAATTGATCTGGGAATCTCTAGAGTTAATTCTATGAGTTGATTACGATCCTCATTTATCGATAGAACTACCATTTTAAAGAGGGGTACTTTCCTTACTTGAAAAATTCGGGATATGCCGTTATGAAATAGGAAATTGAAGTTAAGGAAGTTCTGATCATCCTTTAGAATCGTTAGGGATATTGCCTGTCGTTTGGTCGCTGAACCGATAAAGGGTCAATCGGGACTCGTCCGATTGGTATGCTGCTATTTGTTTGCCCGATTGGGGCGACTGCCTTCGCTCAGTAAGTATCGTTCGGTGGACCCGAGTGACTGAGACCCTATCATTCGAGAGGTCTGGGCGATTAAGACCCTTCGATAGATTGATTCGAACGACTGAGACCCTTTGATAGATTCTCCTGAAAGTCGTCAAGTGTTGATCTGTAAGCGTCCTTCGTGAGTTTCTTAAAGATTCTTTCTTTTGATTTGAGTCTTAGATCATGTCTCATCAATTATTATTTATGATTTTCGAATTAATACACCTCATCCCACCGGTTAATCATCATTTGCATCCAGCTAATTTCTTTTCAAAATTTAAGTTGTTCTATGATAACTCCTCCCATCGTCAGAAAAAGACAATAGTCTTATGGACCTCGTTGACCTGGGCATGCAAGGTCGGTCCGGTTTAACAACCCCCGCCCCCCCCCCCCCCAAAAAAAAAAAAAAAAAAAAAAAGAGGAGTAATCCATTAATTTAATATATTTCAGTGAGTTGCAAAATAACTGTGAAAACTGAAAAAGATTTTTAAATCAAATCGAAATACTAAACAGCTCACTTACTCCATGCATGCTAATGTCGACGTCCAAATTATTATTATTATTTTAATAAACCCAAGTTGGTCTTTCTTTAATTCTTATAATTCTCATCTCTGTTTTAGCTTTAACAGCTTTCATGTCTCATAAATTACACCATTTGAAAACCTAAACCACATTGAACACCCCACCCCGGGGGTCACCGTCACAGGTGATAAATACTTCTCCCAACGAAGTTAAAACTAAGAGACGCACTAATCGATTGAATTATATATGTTCATTATTAAATTAGTATGAGGTTAAAAATGATTATTAATTTTCTCATTCCCATGCTTCCTATCATTTTTAATTTAACATATAATATAAATATATATGTATATCAAAAGATAGTTGAAAGTTAATTAATAATAATGATCACACAACATTCTATTCTTACTTCTAGGTTTTGTTCTTAACTCGAATCACATGTCATTGGTTGGTATAGGTGGGAAAATACGCAAGCCACGCACAACATAAATAAGAAGAAAGTGCCCCCGTTCTCCAGGAAAACATGAAAAATGGACACACAAAAATAAAAATAAAAAAAAATAATTTTTTTTTTATACGAAGAGATGCAATCAAAAGAAATCGAATTAGGAAAAAAAATAAAAATAAAGAAAATCCAACGTTTGAACTTAATTTATAGCCATCACAATTAGGTCTCGGGGGTTAGACAAATGAAAATAAAACAGAGTGCTTTGGCGTTTGGGGTATGAAATGCGCAAGCTGTGGTATAAGATGAGCAGCGATGAAGAAACCTCCAGCTCCCGTCAAAGAGTAACATTTGTAAAAGAAAAACGATCATCTCTTACCAGCCTCCAACTGCCGGTCTATATGGGGCTTTGGGCACCCAAAACCTTTTTAAACTTTTCATGAGTACGTTTTCGCCCTCTCTCACTTAGGGGTTCATCAGTTTGATTTTTGAATTTTTTAATTAATTCTATTTGATTAATTCTTTTTAATATTTTTTAATCTCAAATCAAAAATAATTCGTTTAAATTCAAAATTTGATTTTCGGTTTGAATTTGAATTGAATCGAATAAACCAAATAATTCGATTTTGATTTTTGAGATCTAAATTTTTATATAAATCCAATTTAACCAATTTTGAATCGATAAAATAATAAATTTTTAACTACTATTTTATTGCTTACTTAAAAAAAAATTATCAATAAAAGTTTACATAAAAAAAATAAATAATAAATAATCAAAATAAATAAAAAATAAAATAATTAAAAACCCTAATTCAGTTTTTTGTTTGAATTCGTATTAAAAATCTCAATTCGAAACTTGAACTGAAAATCAAATTTGGAATTCGATTGTAATCGAAAATCGATTCGAATTCAAAAATCGAATTCAAATTTAATTCGAATCGATCAGATATTCAATTATCACGAGATATTGCACACCGTACGCCGTACGCTTTCCTTTTTTTTGTGGTACTTGTACCCTTTCCGACATCGCCGATTGCCAGAGGCATCAATAACATTTTAAATATTTCTTTTATTATTATTATTATGTTTTTCCAAATAGATGATGATTATTTATTTAGCACTTTGAAATTTCTAATGTCGTTGTTTGTTGTTCTGTTGAATTAAATCCATCCCAGTTTGGCCCACTTAGTTAACAGGCCAGAGATAGGAGAAAGCCCAACTTGGATGGCTAAAAGAGGCCCCATGTCCCACGACCAAGGATGTTGGACCGACCGATGTAAAAACGCAGCGTTTCACTCCAGAGAAATAAGGCCGAAGATCTCTGGCTCATGCCCGCTCTGCTACCACGAGCGGCAAATCTCTAGGGCTTCAGTCCGCTGATCTGAAGTTTACTCTCTTTCTCTCTCACATTCTTGCAAAGTCGAAGAAGAATGCTTTCAGCAGACATCCCTCCAAATCAAACGATCTACATTAAGAATCTCAATGAAAAGGTCAAGAAAGAAGGTAAAATCCTCCACCCCTTCATCTCTCCTTCCATCTCTATTTCTTTCATTTTTCTATTTTATCTCTTTAACAATGTTGTGGAAACTCAATTCCAATGCATTCGATTTGTTTGCTGTTTTTGTTTTGTCTTTCATAGAATTTAGGTCGTCCGAGAAATTTCTTGATATTCTTGATGGAGTTCTAATACTAGAAGGTTTGTGAATTTCGAGTAACTAGCCTCATTTTAACATAAAACGGGCTCTAATTCTGGTGGGAGAATGTGCTGGAAGGGATTTGGCTTCTCTGGGTTTTGGGGTTTTGAAAGTGATATTTTAGAACTTATGGGTACATGGACATTGAAGAAAAAAAGAAAAGAAAAACAACAACAACAACTACTACAGCAACAAAAGAAAGCAATGGCAACTGGACTTAAAATTCCTTCTTTTATTTACAATTTTAAAACGTGACTAAGACTTAGGAAGATGAATTAAGGCGGCGTGTAGCTATCTCATACGATATAAGGAAAGGTGTTATTTCATTTACTATGCCACACGCAACCTATTGGGGGGGGGGCATCCTTCTGGATGTCCATCTGTTTTTCCATAATTGTCTAAAATAAGGAAACTGAGGGGCTGTGCTGTTAATCGACTCTTGCTCATATAATATTTGCTGTCTTCTTCATCTTTGATAAAGGACCTTTATACTTCAGGTAGCTTGTTTATTCTTATACAAATAGCCTGTGCTGATGTACATGTTTTCTATAAACACTCAGAGTCTTTTTTATTTCAGATTAGTATTGCTGGAGCTCATTTGTGAGTAATGACATAAGTTCTGGTGGATTCTATCATTCTTCTTTTTGATTGGCAGAGTTGAAAAGATCGCTTTATGCGCTGTTTTCTCAATATGGAAGGATTTTAGATGTTGTTGCATTGAAGATGCCCAAGCTTCGAGGACAAGCATGGGTTGTATTCGGTGAAGTTACAGCTGCCAGTAATGCAGTGCGCCAAATGCAAAACTTTCCATTTTATGACAAACCCATGGTACATTTCCGTAACACAAAACTTGTTCTCCAATTTTTTCCTTTTTTTTTAATTATTGATAATTTGGTCTTCTACAATGTTTGGCCTATGTGCTTTTTGCATTGTCAACCTAATTTATTTCAAGTAATTTATTGAATGCTTTTTGCATTTCTCATATAATTAAATTGAAATGAAATGTATGATTCTCATCCTCGGAGGTATTAGCCACTTGTCTCAAACATTTCTTAGTTTGGTGCCTTGCTGGTCATATATCCTTTTCTGAATTCAGAACTTGACATATTCCAGTCAAGCATTAAGTATCACTGAGGTTTGTTTTTCAAATCTTTTAATTATCCCGCCCTGTGTGAAGCACATGCTTGGCTCTATTTCATAAGATCGCATGCCTTTTTTCTCAATATTTCGTTATATATTGTTTACGTCCCTGTCTAGTTCTTGTGGCATTTTATATTTTGTAAGTTTTGATTTCTTCTCATTAAAGCATTAAGTGTATGCTGGATTTTAATTTCCGAAGGATTTTAAAGTTTGTGCGAATATCTTTTTTTTTTTTTTTTTAGAAATGTGGTATGACTACAATAGTCTTGACAAAGGATATTGATGGAAACAAAGTCATGGTTTGAGGTGTTGGTTGTGGTGAGATGTGGCGTACATTAGTGGAAGTAATCAATAACTGGATTGTGGCATTGAACTTGTTGAGGGTTGTCCATAAAAACATGGTGTTGTTTGCTCGTTTACCCTGTGTTTTAATATATTTTTACTTTAGAAATATTCCATGTAGAAACTTCATGCTTTTTTTTGGGGGGGGGGGAGTTTATGTAGCTGAGGAATGCCAAAGTTGTAACATGGCCATTATAGAACCAGTGATATAAGTGTCTGATTCTGCTTTTAGAGTCTTAGGGTCCTTCCATCACTACTTAATGACTTATCTATAATTTGGTTATCCTTGTTTTTAACTATATGAGGTAAGAATTTCATATCACTAGAGCTGAATCTCATAATAAATTCCTCTTGATGTGCAATTTTTACCCCAATAACAGAATATTGAACTTAATGCACAATATGTGGCTTTTGCCTTTATTGGCAGTTGCACAGTTGTTGAATGTTCTATCTTGTTCAAGTTATAAATAAATATGTTTGCATATGTCCACTCAGACGTGCAGGTTTTATCATTGTTTATGTTGGTGTACCTGTATGAATTGAAGAATTCATGTAAATGCATGCCCTTCTTTGATGGGGCGGGTGCTACCATTTGTTGTACACGTGTAGATGTTCAATTTTCTCGAAATTATTTTTCCATGTTTTTATTATCAGCCTATGAGGTACCGAATAGATATGACAATGACTGTAACTGCAATTTTTCTATTTTTGTTTTGGTGCAGAGGATACAATATGCAAAAACTAAGTCAGATTGTGTTGCCAAGGCAGATGGAACCTATGTTCCTAGAGATAAGAAAAAGAAGCAAGAAGAAAAGGGTAAGCAAACACCCCTCCCCTGGCAGATACGTAGACATGCACAATTCACTTTAACATTCAGTTTGCCCTTGCATGTAGAGATAACTGATGCTCCCACCTTAAGGGAGATGCCATCTTCTATGTTAGCATTAAGGCCTCGTATTGTTGATCGTATTTTTCTCATTTTTATTGATTCAGTCCTGCCACTAAGACCACTTGGATTGCAGGAATCAGAATCATCCTTGTCAATTCCTATTCTATGCATTTGGGAGTGCCAAGTGGGTAGCATAATGAGCATTTAATGGAAATTAGATATTGGTGTTGTGGGCTTCTCTAAACCCTAGCAAATAGGTGGTAAGGGGGGGTTGAAACCTATTAAAATTAAAAAGTAAAAATCAAAAGAAGAAACTTTCAACACCAAAATCGTATCTTGAATTATTTTTCTTTGTTACAACTTTGAATTTCTTTTGTATGTTAGTACCAGAATACTCTTTTCTTGAATATCATTCAAAAAAGTTTCAGATTTGTTGGTATTCTACTATATTTTTGTAAAAATTTTTTATTTTTTACTAACCAAGAATTAAAAATGATATCTACTAAAAGCAATTTTCAACTTAATTTTATAATCTAACACCCATTATCATTAAGTGTAATATAATACAGTTTTAAATGTAAAATTATAAATTAAATTACAATCAAGAAATAAATCAAAAGAAATCAAAAGAACCTCTAGGCTCTAATATAGTTTTAAAATTGAATTATGATTAATTGTAGTCAACTATAGTTTTAAATGTAAATTTATAAATTAATTTAATATTTGATTCCTGAATTCCATTTCTAAACATTACCAAACATCATGAATCGGAATTATTCCCAATGTAGATTTCATCACAGGACAGCTCCAAACAATTTTAATTGAATGATTCTATAATACCCATTCCTAGAAATTTGGAATCACTCCGATTTTTATCCTTATTCCCATCAGTAATCTAAACAATGCTTAATAGTTTACTTTTAATGAGCATGAGTGTTGTTGACCATGATATTCTCTTCTCATAACTTTTGTATGTCCAGCTGAAAGGAAGCGACGGGATGAGGAAGCACAGCAATCAGCTGCTGTTAATGTTACAACTGCGCAAAATGGAGGGCCAACTGTATGTTCATTTCTTGATAATCTTTTTCTTAGTAACTTTGTTCATCTTATCATACATGTCTTATCTTATTTCACGAGTTATTTCTTCCTTCTTTTTGTATTTTTAATGCTCTCCTCATAGTTTATTTTTATTCTTTTTTTTGGGGGGGGGGTATTGTTTGGTTGCAAAGGAACTATAAGATCAATCAAACCAAATCGGTCCATGATTATGAAAGATATGGTAACTGAAATAAACTTCTGTCCTTGATTGTTTGCAGGCTTCTTTCCGCCAAGGTAAGCCGGGTGCTCAGGAAGCTGCTGCAGCCCCCAATAATATTCTTTTCATACAGAACTTGCCCCATGAGACAACAAGTATGATGCTGCATGTGCTTTTTCAACAATACCCCGGTTTTAGGGAAGTTCGAATGGTTGAAGCAAAGCCTGGTATTGCCTTTGTAGAATTTGAAGATGATGTTCAGTCCTCAATTGCCATGGATGCTCTTCAGGGCTTTAAAATCACTCCTCAAAATCCCATGTCCATTACTTATGCCAAGAAGTAAACAGAAATTAGCTTTGCCCCTTATTTCCGAGTGGTAGCTTTGCTTGTATTTCTGGCCCTAGTTTTGTTGTTTCTCTGTCCATGCCCCAAGCCTGTAGAGTTTCAGCCAGAGCAGACAACTTTTCTTTTGTTTTGTTTTGTCATGGTAGACATTAGCTAACGAAACTAGGAAAGTTGGATTGCATATCCCCATGTATCAGCAGGTTGAGATGCTAGTATAGCTTCTTTGTTCGCATCTTGTCCCCCTTACTGAAGCTACATTGAATTGGTTTGATCCTTTTGTGTTTGTTGTTATGCTATTATTAACATGATTTTTCAACTAAAACCAGACGGGCATGATCCGTGATGGGGATAAGGGTGCCCTCTTAATGTTTAATGGAGTCGTTCTCAATGGTGGCCCGGTACTTTGTCTGACAATGTGGCTTTTAGATGCTGATGTTTTGTTATTTGAGAGTTTAATTTTCGGAATCTCTGAAATTCAAGTATTGTGAGTTCCAACCCATGTAGCTCGCTGGTTGCTTTCGCCAGTTAATATTATTTGGTGAATGAGTAAAGAGTTGAGAAGTTTTCAAAAGACTAGTTGGCAGTGTATGGTGGTCCAAGAAAAATGAGCAATAGATTAAAAGGGGAAAACTTAAAAGAAGGAGATAAAGAATCTAATTTATTGGAGGATGAAAGGGATTCGAATGCTTTAGGTTCAATCCAACGAACAAGTGGTGGTTTCCAATGGGTTTTTTACCAAAATGGGGTTTTTTGAAAACACACTTTTCTCAAATCGTGGAATTTTTTTGGATATTCCAAAAATAATGATTTCGTATCGGGAATCACGACTCCATCGATTTTTTTTTTCTTTTTTACAATTGTATAAAAAAATTGTTATTATTATTATTATTAAAATATATAAATATTAATAAAAAAAATTTATTAATTAAAAACTTTATTAACTTCATTTTTATTTTTGAAAAAACTTAAAATTAATAAAAATTAAATATTAACCAATATTATTAAAAATTATAAACAAATTAATTAAAAATAAAAAATTGTTATTATTATTATTATTATTATTAAAATATGTAAATATTAATAAAAAAATTTATTAATTAAAATTTTTTATTAACTTCATTTTTTCATTTTTAATTAATTTGTTTATAATTTTTAATAATATTGGTTAATATTTAATTTTTATTAATTTTAAGTTTTTTAAAAAATAAAAATGAAGTTAATAAAAATTTTTAATTAATAAAATTTTTTATTAATATTTATATATTTTAATAATAATAATAATAATAATTTTTATTTTAAAAATTTTTTAAAAAAAGATATAAGGTTGGCGTCAATGTTGTTGAAAGCGAGATTGACAGTGGCGCTTTTAGAAAACGCCACCATCGGTGTCGCTTTATATTTTTTTTATTTTTTAATATAATTATTTAAAAATAAAAAATGGATAAAATCACGATTCTCAGTCACAAAATCACCCCTTAAAAAAATCACACCATTTTAAAAGGTTTTTTTTTCGAAAAGCTCCATTTTGGTAAAAAAAACCCGGTTTCCAATTCCTTTCTTAAAAGGAGGTATTGGTACACCACAAACAACAATCTGACCTCTGCCCCACTAAGATTTCGAGGCAACATTAACTATGGAATTTATACCATCATTATGAGTGCTGTACAGTGAATAGGGTAGCTTTGGTCCAGACCCCGGTGGAAAGGACGAGAAAGCCACCTGGCCCCGAGCCTGAGGTAAGCAGCAAAATGGTCGTCTTCTCTTTCCTGAGATGATAATCCGTTAATGGGAAACCATCTCGTCTTTCCTCACAGTCGTCGTATTCATATTGTTATATTCTATTTTATTCTATTCCATTACTTACAATAAAACATGTACAAATTCAATCTAATTTTTTAAAAAATTCTTAAAATAATATAATAAAAAAAATAATTTCAAAATTGATCCATATATATCACATTTTAAAAATATAACATATATATTGTGTCACAATATAATATATCATATTTTAAAAACACGACTTAATATGATGTATCTTGATGACACGACTTAAAAATATAACATAAGAAAACGCAACATACCCGGGACTTTTTCAAATGCCCTTTCCTTTTTCTCTATAAACTAATGCAGGTTGATCCAAATAGTTTCTACAATCCTAACATAACAGAATGTCATTTTTGAAGAGACTATACTAATCAAGTGGTTTCGGGAGTAGATCTTAAAAAGAGAATTTGATCTGAGCAAATAGCAAAAGTAAACTCAACAGGCTAGCATATGGATCAAGACATATATGAGAGTTTTTGAAATCGGAGATTGCTTTGAGAGACACCAACAATGGTGGCAGCAGCAGCATCAGCCTTTAATTTCTCGTTGACAGACCTAGGGTAGTGAGCCGATGAAGAAAATGAAAGATCCACGCGTCCACCCCCGAGTTTGGCCCTAGCTTTGGTGCTAGTGATGGCCCTTCCCTGTCTCCTACTAAAATTCAAACATGGAAGCTTGCAAACTCACCCGACCAGCAGAAATGTAGGGACATTTGTGTTCAAGACGCAATATACATGAATCAATTTTGGAATTATTTCTCCCACTGCGTTATTTTAAGATTTTTTTTATTTTTTTTAAATCAAGTTAAATCCGTATATGTCTCTATTAACAATATACAAATATTAAAAAAAAAAAAAATGATTACCCAATATACAAATCTCTCTGCTAGCAATATATAAATATTCAAAAAAAAAAAAGAAGGATCACCTGATATACAAAGTATTCCCCAATTTAGTATGGGTTAGAGGAGGATAAATGTATATGTACATAACTTTCTCCTTGTATTTTTATAAAGAGACTATTTTTATATTTCGAACTCGTAATCTCGAGACCACTAAAAGAATAACTTCACCGTTATATCAAGATTTACAATCATATAAATATTTATCAAATAAAATAAAAAATAAATTGATTTGAATTTGCGGAAAGAAAAGAATAAAATGTTAGGGATAAAAGTAAGGAAGGGGTATATTTGGCCAAATAAAGAATGAATGTAGTTGGGAGTGGAGACAATGGTGGACTTAAAACCCACGGCAGGGATGCTAAAAAAAATTATAAGATATTTATTCAAATAATACACATAAATTATAAAATTATATTAAAAAATTTAAAATATTAACAAAAAGTTAATTTAATCATAATATTTTTAAAATGAAAAATTTTAATTAAAAACATTTATTCTTTTTATAACATAAATAATAGATTTTTTTTTTTAATTTAAAAATAAATTCAGTGATTAATCGAAAAAATTAGATAATAGAGATTTTGATATTATATAAGTGAAGAAAATATAAAGAGAGAATCATAGATAGATAATGGAAATAAGAAAGATAACATAGAGTGGAGAGGGAAAAAAAATGAAAGGAAAACGTGAGGGAAAAACAAAATAGATGGGACGACAAGCGAAGAGGGAAAGGGATTGGAGAGGGAAAGGGATTGGAGAGGGAAAGTTGGGGCAAGGAAGGAAGAGAAAAGGAAAAGTGTTAAAATAAGGTTTGTTAATGTTGAATTAATATTTTTTAAAGTTATAATTTTTTTTTTATTTTAAAAGTTATAAATATTTTTTTTATTAATTTAAAATATGTAATGGTGGTATTATATTTTATTTTTATTTTATATAAAATTTAGTTACATTAATGAATTTTAAAAATTATAAATGAAGCAAAATTATTGTTAAGTGGTTCATAAGGTTGATCCGTTCGTTTCTCCCTCCTTTCTTCTTCAACAACCATTAGTATTACTTGCCACTTTTCTGTCTGCTCCGTCCAATCAAGGACAGCACTCCTCCCGTTTTCTGTTAACCGTTATAATTCTCTCTCCAAATTAACCTCCAATTTCAACTCTCTGTATCGTGTAGCATGACCTCAGACTCATTGAAGAATCAGAGACAGAAGCACAATGGAAATGAAGAAGCGCTTCAGAACAGCAGCAACTCCTGTCCCTTCGAATCCCTCACCCAAGACATCATCTTCGCTATTCTTGACTCTCTCGCCCTCACCCACGATTCTCTCTCCCTCAAGTCCTTCTCTCTCACCTCCAAATCCTTTTACTACCTTGAGTCTCTCCATCGCAAATCCCTCAAACCTCTCCGCTCCCAGCTTCTCCCCCGAATCCTCCACCGTTACTCCTCCATTTCCCGCCTCGATCTCACTCTCTGCCCTCGCGTCGACGACCACACACTCTCCTCTATTTCATCTCTCTGCAAATCGCGCTTGCGCTCCATCGATCTCTCCAGATCTAGGTTTTTCACGTCCTCCGGACTCTCCTATTCGGTTACTAACTGCTCGTTCTTGGTGGAGATTGATCTGTCCAATGCGACGACATTGACGGACTCGGCAGCGGCTGTGATTGCGGAGGCAAAGAATTTGGAGAGACTCTGGCTGGTAAGGTGTAAGTTGATTTCTGATATTGGGATCGGGTGTGTTGCTGTCGGCTGTAGAAAGCTCAGGTTGCTTAGCTTGAAGTGGTGTTGCCGAGTCAGTGATTTAGGAGTTGGGTTGATTGCCATGAAGTGCGAGGACCTTCGCTCTCTCGATCTCTCCTACTTGCCGGTATTCCTCTCTCTTTTTGTTTTTCTCCACTATTATTGGTTTTCCCAATGCCATATTTAAGAAAGAAGATAACCATCGTTTTAATTCTGCCGTTTTTTCCCCCAATGTTTTGACCATGGCTGCCTTTCCATGTTATTATGGTCTTCATGCTTCTCAGGTTTTTACACATTGATTGTTGTCCCCTCCCTAATTGCTTGTTGGCCAATGCTATCTATCTGCTGTATAAGCTGCAATCTGAGGCAGCTATGGATCTTCTCCCATTACTTTCAAAGGTGATGCCGGTTAAAAATAAATAATAAATAAATAAATAAAAAGTGGGGTTCTTTCCTTTTACTTGAAGAAGTTGATAATTGATCCCCTCTAATATAATATTTGATGATAAGCAAATGCCAACCATTATTGGTAAAAAGTTATGCAAATTCAACTATATTCTGCCTTTAGTTTTCTATTTTATTTTAATTTTATTTTAAAGTAGCGTAATGGGTGCGGAGTACTGTATTCAGTCTTCCCGCAATAAGCCTGGTACATATGATTTTATTATTATCATAACAACCCTAGCCATGACTGCTGCTGTTTACTGTGGCCTGCTGGTTGTGTTTCACATAAGATACGTGTATTGATGTTATAGGTGGGAGAAATCTCTTCATATTTGGAACTTCATCATCAAACTCTGGTCTCTGGACTGGTTTTCCATTTTGCCATTGTGTTTCATTATACATTAGCACTGATCCTCTGAATGATGCTACACAGCTTTATCTGAAGGAGCATATCTTCTGTGCAATTAGATGATATGTAAATTTTGTAAGCTTTTGTAATAGATCACAGAGAAATGCCTTTCTTCAATTCTGCGATTACAAAGTCTTGAGGACCTAGTTCTTGTTGCATGCGTTGGTCTTGATGATGATGGCCTCAGGACTCTTAAACATGGATGCAGATCACTTGAGGTACTTTCTAGTCCATGAGTTGTTCATAGTTTCCTCTTTCTTCTTTTCCACCATGTTGTCAAGCTCAACAAAATATGCATGTTTAGAGTCATTTCAGCTCATAAAATCACCTTCCTTTTCTTGTTGGGGGAGGGAGGGGTTTACCCCAAGCTCCTAGTGACATGCAGAAGAACAAGAAAATAGAATGCGTTCATGTTTGCAGCACTTTGCCTGCAATTTTTACTTGAATAGTTTTTGCATTTCATGTAGAGACTTGATGTATCAAATTGTCAAAGTATTGGCCACTTGGGTCTGTCTTCTTTTACAGAAGGCTCCACATGCCTGCGCCTACTTGTTTTATCATATGGTTGCTCGGTAAGTCTGAAATACTGATTTTCTTTAGTGATTTGACACTCTGAGGGCCCATCTTTCTTCTTTTGATGGTTCAGGTCACAGCAGTTGCGGCAAAGTGCTTGCAGAATTTCTCATTGTTGCAGTCAATAAAACTAGATGGTTGCCTAGTTACATGCTGCGGTATGAAGGCTATTGGGAACTGGTGTGCATCTTTAGTGGAACTAAGTCTAAGCAAGTGCTCTGGAGTCACAGATGTGGGCCTTTGCTCCATTGTAGAAACACAAAAGGAGCTGAAGAAGTTAGACATCACATGCTGCCGCTGGATAAGTTACATATCTATTGACAGTAACACAAGGTCATGCACTTCCCTTACTTCACTCCGGATGGAATCTTGCACCCAAGTTTCAAAAGAAGCCTTTGTCTTGATTGGAAAGTGCTGCCCTTTTCTAGAAGAACTGGATGTCACAGATAATGAGATTGATGATGAAGGTTTCACCCCAAACTGAGAAACTTCTGTGTAAAGATTATATCTCTCAAACGGTTAATATGCCTACAACGATTGTGCAGGTTTGAAGTCCATCTCAAGTTGTTCCAAACTTTGTAGTTTGAAAGTGGGGATCTGTCTAAATGTAACAGATCAAGGGCTCATATCCATTGGCATGTCTTGTTCAGAGTTGGCTGAGCTTGATTTGTACAGGTTTGTCTTTCAAATGCCTTCACATACAACTCTGCAATGAATATTTAAGCCATTTTTTTGAGTCTTATCAGATTCTTGTAGTTATTTGGTCATCTCCCTTTCCACGTCTCTAAAAGCTTTACTTTTGTAGCTACTGTGAGACTAACAAAAGGTAATCATTTAATCCTGTGAAGAGCTATTTCAAAGATGATTAAACTACAATATAGTCCAACCAGGCATATTGAGGCCAATGATGTGCTTTTCTTATAATGTTGCATGAGCAAACGAAGTTTCATCATTCTGAACAGATTTTATTTTCTGTTTCATGAATAAATCTGCAAACAATAATACAAAATTTGAATCCCTCCTGCCTTCTGTGGAAGAAATATATTAGGCTCCATTTCATGATAGGTGCTTAAAGACATGAAAGTCGAATGACTACTTCCTAGGTTTTACCTGGTAGCCGTGATGATTTTGAAAACTTATTTGTGTCCCACACTAGTTTGGGGGGTGGGGGGGGACAATGTAATTGTGCTGGTGATATTCAGGTGTTTGGGGATAACTGATGTTGGTGTTGCATCAGTAGCTCAAGGTTGTCCCAAGCTGCGAGTGATTAATGTGGAATACTGCAACAAAGTTATTGACACATCCCTCAGAATGTTGTCAAATTGTTTGGGGTTGAAAGCACTTGAAGCTCGAGGTTGTCCATGTATCTCATCTGTGGGACTATTGGCCATTGCTGAAGGTTGCAGACTGCTAACTATGCTTGACATAAAAAACTGTTATAACATTAATGATTCTGGAATGGTTTCACTTGCTTGTTATTCTCAGAACCTCAAGCAGGTAAAATTTAGTTCCTCTTTTTTGTTGTTTAGAACACTGGAGAATTATCCCATAGTGGTTGTGTTGATTGTGTTCTCTTTTCCTTCAGATAAATCTATCATATTGTTCAGTTACTGATGTTGGGCTCCTAGCATTGGCCAGCATCAGGCAATTACAGAACATGACCGTCTTGCACTTGACAGGCTTAACTCCAAATGGCCTGGCAAGTGCATTGTTAGCAAGTTGAGGGCTCATGAAAGTGAAGCTCCGTTCATCCTTCAAACCTTTACTGCCTCTATCTCTTCTTGATCACATGGAAGCTCGTGGTTGTATCTTTCAATGGAGGGACAAAGCATTACAGGTACTAATACTGCACATCGATAATCCTGCAGTAGATAATGTTCATATACTTGAATTTTGGAAGCTCCTTATGATCTTCAAATGCTTCTGGTGCATGTATTTTTGGCAAAGCTTATGCCTAGTTCCATCCCTCAGTCTAAAATCATCTCATCTGTCCTGGCCTGCCTGCTGAAGCTTTTTGAAAGTTTTTCTCAATCTCATTTCATTGTATGAGTATTTCTATTAAGATTGTGAAGTGATGATCTCTCCCTCTCTCTCTCTCTCTCACCAGCTAAATTAACCTTTAGACCGTGATGCTTTGTATTGACAAAAGAAAACATACTTCCAAATTAGATGCTTTGGACATATAATTTGTCTTGTTGCATTGCTTGGCCGATCAGTTTCCTAGTCCAGAGCAGGATCTTTTACTGGGGTGGACTCAAAGTTTGTTTTTTCATAGGATACACTACCTTGATCTTTTTCTGTTTGGGAGCGCAATGGTCGGGCCAGTACGACTCTCCTTATCCTGATGGATTGGCCTAAACATACGAGAAGGTTTATGTCTTATTCAATGGCCTGTATTTAGAGTTTGTTAGTCCATGTCAATAATATTGCCTACATTACCACCTAGCGACCCCAACAAAATTCATATGTACACACGCGCGCGTGCACACACAAACATATATTTCTCTTGTTCTTATGTTTTATTTTGGACAGAGTTATATATAATAGAGGTAATTTGTTTTATTGCATGAACAGGTCGATACAGATCCAAAGAGATGGAAGCAACAATGCGGATAGGAAATCCTTAGGTTGCAGGTTCGGCTGTTTATGTCCAGGCCGCGTTGACTGCACACGACAGGGTTGGTGACGGGACTCTATTGCTCTGCAACGTAGAAACTTCTATTTTGTGATTATTAGCACCACCAACGATGGTCGACCCAGATCGAAAGAAGCTGTGTTTTCTTAATTATGGTCGTGAGTTTGACTCCTTAAGGATATGAAAAAAATCACGTCAGGAGATCTCCTCCGAAAAGAGTCTGACAGTAGATTAATCCAGATTAGTCGGGACGAATCTTCGGATATCGGGTGGAAAATAAAAAAAAAAAAAATTTATTAGCTGCTCAACCGGGTTAGCTGATTTCTCCAAATAACCCAATTTGCAGTTATTCCGGTTGGGAATTGGTGTTTGTGACGTAGTGTGGCAAAAGAGCAGGGTGTTTCTGGCAGTAATGTTGGCTGTGGGATTATGATTTTAGGGTTGAAAATTCTTAACTTGTTGTGTCTATATTTTTTCTTGACGGAGTGGGACGTTTAACCTAATTCAACCCAATACCAATCTGTCGTAATTTGAATAAAAATGTGTAATAGTATTATTTAGTAAACTGGATTTTGAATGGGAACGGAATCGAAATTCTCACATTGGGACCGAGGGACACATTTTGGGCATGGGAACCCAGCATTGCCCTGCCCTTTATTCCCAGCGAGGGAGTCTGCAAAGTAATACAATTTGTATTCAACTGATGGCGCATGGGCCATTAATTCTATCAACACAGCGATGAGCCTTCAACGCTCCCTCACCAGGTTGTCCTGAACCGCAGCTGGGGGGGGGGGGGGCATCAGGGTAATAGCCAACTTGGGAGTCCCATCTCTACGAGCGGCTTCAGAATCTGCAAATGTCTTGTGAGGTTTTTATAGAAATTAAATCGTCATACTCATGGTACTTAGCCTTTAAACGTGGGGTCTTAATCTCTGGTATCAGATGGAGTAAACAGTCCGCTATCGAAAAAGCGGACCCCTTCTCCTTTGGCTCCTGCTTCTAGATTGCTTATGATATCTTTTCTTCAATATACGGCATAAAAAATTGAAGTTCTTTTCACATTGTCCATGGGAAAAACAAAAAAGGTACACAAAAGAAAATAAATTAAATTACTATACAACTTGCAAACAGAAGCTTCTATTGGATTTTATATGGATAGAAACGTACACGTGGCACAGTAACATCTTATCTGTACAACCCAGTCAGTTTGGGGTGGGAACAGGGAGGGAAGCTTTTGCACCCCCAGAGCACCCCGTATCTCTATATCGTCAGCCGCCTCTATTGAGTGGCATGTATCCGGTCAAAACCACGAGCTTTGACCGAATTATATTAACTTTTTTTTTTTAAAAAAAAAATGTATGAGCTTAAAACTTTTTTTTTTCCCCTCCAAGTAAAATATTTGTCGTTGTCGCTAGGCTGAGGAGGAACTGGGTGTTGTGTAGAGTAATATTAGGAGATTTTCCACGGGTCAAACTTCCCCACAAAACCTCACCTTACCTTCTCAGAACTTGCCTGTGACAATCCCTCTCCTCCTCCTTGTTCATTACGTTATCCCCCTTTCCCTTCCCTCGTTTGCAGCTCCCATCATATTCATCATCTACTCAACTACTCCCTAAACCTTTTAGCCCCATCTCTCTCTCTCTCTCTCTGTGTCTTAATTAATTGAATCGCTTTTTTCACCTTCTCTTTCTAATGGCTTCTCCAACAGGAAGCTTGGAGACATCAGCGAACTCGCGCCCACCTTTCTCTTTCTCAACATCACCATTCATGAGTACCTCCTTCTCCGATCTACTGGCCGGTCATGATGACAATATTTCCATTAACAACAACAAAGAAAACAGAGGAGGGCTATCACTATCCGATCGAATCGCAGAAAGAACAGGGCCAGGGGTACCCAAATTCAAGTCAATCCCACCGCCTTCTCTTCCAATTTCTCCTCCTCCTATTTTCAATTCATCTTACTTTGCTATCCCTCCCGGTTTAAGCCCCTCTGAGCTCTTGGACTCCCCTGTTCTTCTCTCCACTTCTAATGTATGTTCATTACCTTTTTTCGTTGTACGTTGATCTAAATAGAAATACAAAGGTTTTTTATTACTGGGTTTTCTTATTTTCATTTTATTTTCGGGTTTGTGCAGATATTGCCGTCTCCTACAACAGGGACATTACCTGCTCAAGCTTTCAATTGGAAGCGAAATTCTCAACAAGGTGTTAAACAGGAAGACAAAAGCTTTTCTGATTTCTCCTTCCAACCCCAATCAAGGCCTTTGTCTATGATCCCAACTGTATGTCTCTAAAATTTCAGATTCTAAAAAAAAAAAAAACCGAAAGAAAAAAATATCATCGAATGTTTCCTTAAGGTCTAATTTGGTTTTTTTATCTTTATGAATTATCAGGAAGAAGCCTCGAGAGGACAGAGACAAGCGTGGAATTATGAAGAAGCTTCTAAACAAAACAGGTTGTTTTCTTCAGGAAATGATGCTATAAAATCTGAAATCACTAATTACCAGAGCTTCTCTCCTGAAATTGCGACACTACAAACTAACACCAACAGCAACGAAATCAATCAAATGAACCAACCCCAAGTCCCTCAGTATCTCAGAGAGAGCAGGAGATCAGATGATGGGTATAACTGGAGAAAATATGGACAAAAACAAGTGAAAGGAAGCGAAAATCCAAGAAGCTATTACAAGTGCACATACCCAAATTGCCCAACTAAGAAGAAAGTTGAGAGATCACTTGATGGTCAGATAACTGAGATAGTTTACAAAGGGACTCATAACCATCCAAAGCCTCAGTCCACCAGGAGATCTTCATCTTCTTCTTCTTCTGCTCAAGCTAGTCAGGTTATTAATCCTCCTGTACCCAACGAAAATCAAGATCCATCCTTTGTTTCTACGCAAGTTGATTCGGCTGCGACACCCGAGAACTCTTCTATTTCCGTGGGGGATGATGAGTTTGAGCAGAGTTCCCAGAAGACGAAGTCAGAGGGTGATGAGTTTGATGAAGATGAACCTGATGCCAAAAGATGGTATGCTTAGCTCTATAATGGATTTTTTTTTTTCGGAATTTGTGAAAAAAGGATTTGAATTGATTTTCTTTTATCATTTATGATATAATTTGCAGGAAAAGAGAGAGTGAGAACGAGGGTTTGTCAGTACCCGGAAGTAAAACAGTGAGAGAACCAAGAGTTGTAGTTCAGACAACAAGCGATATTGATATTCTTGATGATGGCTATAGATGGAGAAAATATGGACAGAAAGTGGTTAAGGGAAACCCAAATCCAAGGTTTGTCAAATCTTTTCACCTTTTTCTTGCCCAGAATGTTTATTATTTTCTGAAGTTGCCATGTGCTTTATGCTTAATTTTTAGAAAGTGGGTGAATCTATCCGTTACCTGCCTAAAGCTATAACTCTGGCTCTTGTCAGAATCTGGATTGGTGGTAGTGGATGCCTTGATTTAGTTAGGTTGATTAGTATCGGCAAACTATTAGCTCTCAGTTGTCCATTTGTCAAAAAGATCTAGTTTTGTTACCATAGTTGTTGGAGTTCGAGCTTTTGGGGTATCCATTCTAAACGTGTCGTGTCTCAATTATTTACTTATGTAGGAGCTACTACAAATGTACATATACGGGATGTCCGGTCAGAAAGCACGTGGAGCGAGCATCTCATGACCTGAGATCGGTAATAACAACCTACGAAGGGAAGCATAACCATGATGTTCCTGCTGCTCGTGGCAGCGGCAGCCACTCCATGAACAGACCTTCCACCGGCGAGAGCAACAACCACAGTAACAGCATTGCTGCTGTCATGCCTCATCAAAATTCAAGGGTACCCATACCAACAATCACCGCATCTCAACAAGGGCAAGCACCATTTACTCCGGAGATGTTGCAAAGCCCCGCCAGTTTTGGATTTTCCGGTTTTAGTAACCCTGTGATGAGCAATTACATGAACCATCAATCATCACAACATCACCAAGACAATTTGTTTTCTAGAACCAAAGAAGAGCCGAGAGAAGACTTGTTCCTCGAATCATTGCTTTGCTAAGGAAAAAAAAAATGGATTCCCCGAATTCCCTAAGGTTTTGAGGTTTTGGTGTGGAAAGCAAAGCTCAATAAAAAAAGGGTTCAGATTCAGTTTATTTAAATTCCATTATGTTGTTTTGTTTGTTTGTTTGTATGTATATCCCTATAGGTGGTGGTGGTTGTATACTGGGAGATTGGCATGTGTATTTGCAAGAGAAGTTTCCATACACACTTGATAAAAGCATTCATTTTGGCAATCAAATGTTGCATTAGCTTCTGCTTATTCTTTTCGATGGATGTAAAGTACAGAGGACACAGCCGGTGTCCTACGTGGGTCATTTCCCCCTTTTTTTTTTTTTGGGGGGGGGGGGGGTTTGGCTAATCTCTTTGAATATTATCATTCTGCATTTGGACAAATTTATTGTTACAATTTAACATGTCTTCTTTACAGGCTATTAGCATATGCGAGTGCGAGATTTGAATTAGTAACTATAATTCATGCCATTGCCATTTTATTATTAAGAAATCATTATATTGTATTTTTAAATAATGTGAAAGAAAAAAGTTAAAATTTCTTGTAAAGAAATTTAAATTATTAATTAACTTAATCACAAAAATAGGACACATGTCGTGCAAAGGCAAAGCAAATGTTAAACGTGAGCGGTGTCGTCATCAATTATTACATGTGAACGGGGTGGGTTTTGATTTTGAAAGAGTCAAAGATATGGGCGGAGACTTTTTTGAATTACTTGGTGCTCACGTTGGTCATGAAATGAACCTTCCCCCCACATGTCATGTCTGTCACTGTCACCCACCCAACTTTACCCAAATATCCTCCGTCGTCCATAGTCACCTGCATGGAAGGGTAATTATGTAAAGTTGGAAGTGAAAGCAAGCGATATTTATCGTGATCAATACGACGCATTTAAAGGTTGGAAAATCAAGTCGTAGAAAATGGTCCCCTCCCCCCCGGGGGGCTTGCAAAATCTTATCATAACAATAATAATAAAATGGGGAAATTCCATCTAGAACCCAACACTAACTTGTGAAATTTGAACTTCCATTGATATGATAGAGAACCCTTTGATTAGACATTGTATTTAGTAGCAAGCTCGCTTGACATCTCTCACATCCCCCCCCCTCCATTTTCTTTAAAAAAAATAAATGAAAAGATTAAATAAAATAAGATTTTATGATAATTTATCTCCATATATTATATCAAATAAAATGAAAAGATTAAACTATATCTTTTATTAATATCAACTATCGTATAAGATTTGGTTTACTTAATCAATATATGTAGATCTTGTATTTTATTTTTCAGATTAATTAAAAAAAATACATTGACATATTCGAGTAAATAATTAAATGAATCATGGTATAAATATTGTATAATACTTTTATCAACATGTTTTATAAGCAAATATTTATTTGAATTATTTAAAATGTACTCGTAATTTAATTAGAAATTGTTAAAAGTGGGTTATGCCTCCATATATATTAGCTCCTTGATGACTCGAACGGTTGCCGTCGATAGAATATGAAACCTGTAAAAACCGTCAGAGGGTGTTTCAGCAAAGGAGGTTCCGACGCTTAAATTAGAAAGAGCGGTTTTCAAAGCATAAAGAAACAGACTGAGATCTTAGGTAGAGGTCCCTTGTGATTAATGTGCCCAATGTGTAAGGTCTAGAAAGTATACCTGACTTAGAAGGTTTTCGCGTATCTTATACCTGGTAGAGTTGTATCCCTTTCGGGGTGGTGTAACCCTACTTTTCTTATGGAAACAATTCAGAAATTTCAGAAGTTCAATATTCCGAAATGATTGTGATCTTTATCGTATAAAATTTTCTTTATCCGTAAAATCCTGAAGATATCATTCTTAAGTAGGAAATCAAAGTTGTTGGCTATCGGTCGGTCATTAGGCCAATGCAGAGCCTTCGGAGGCCGACGAACCAGAGGATAAGCACCCTGTAGGGGAGGTAAATCCCGTTTGACAAATCTTGTTTGATAGGCGGGGCGACTAAGGCCCTATTATTCAGGAGATGGGACGACTAAAACCTTTCGGTAGATTAGTTGAGTAGTCGTTTGATAATACTGAGCTGTGTTAGTCTATAGGTTGGTAATTATCCATTGTGGGTCTCATGTGTGGACCTTTCAAATATTGACCCTTCGAAATGGGTATTGGCTCATATCCTATCATTTGCCCCCGACTCATGTCGTTTTTCCTTAGGAAAGGTGGTAGGAGGTATGGTCGTTGAAAAGATGTGAGGTTTTGTTGCTTCGATATCCGGGACTTGTCTTCTGTACACTTTATAAGGATACCCATCTGTCAAGGCCTTACGTATTCTTTCCTGCCATTCTCTTGGTCCCTTGTAAAAAGTTTATTTTTCTGAAAAGATGTCGAAAGGTTCTCTTTCATCACAAAGCATAGACACCATTCGGAGCACGATGACTGAAGAGGAACTATAAGAGGTCCGGAGAAACATGTCACTCGGAAGTGGCTTTGAATTGGTGTTGCCCAGTGAAGAGGACCGGGTGAATCATGCCCCCGAGGGCTGTGTCCCGACGTACAAGCAGTGTGTGAAGTACAGTTTGAAGGTCTCCTACATGGGTCCACTAGCAGAGGTCCTGAAATATTGGAATATCCACCTGTCATTGCTCATTCCCAGTGTTTGGCGTTTTGTGATTGCTCTGATTTCTCTGTTAGGGTTTTTTCATATTCGTTTTGATTTGGAGATTCTGGGGGTCCTTTTTTTCTTGGTACGATGTAGCACCCAAGGTTTTACCCGCGACTGGTATAAACTGCAGACCTGCCGGGAGTTTCGCTGAAAATTCTTTTATAGTGAGTTTTGAGACAAGTGTTGGATGCAGAAGTTTTTCTATGTGAGATTTTTAAACAAGAGTTTTATTCCGGTTCTTCCAGGAGCCGATCAAACACCTTCATTGAATATGAAAGTTCCGGACTTCTTTAATCATTCTTGCTTTTTGCAGTTTGTTGGGCGTTATTGCGAGTCTATTCAGTAGAGTATTTGGGTGGATTTTTTAGTGGAGGATCAGATGTTGCTATTGTCTGGCTTACTAGTGGACGAGGCAAGGCAAATGACAAAACCTCTTTTACTTGATCAGAAGAAGAAGGAGCTGGTCAATTTTCTGCCGTTCGTGAATGCTTCCCTTCTTTCGACCAAGCGGGAGGTGCGACCGAATGCAAAGAGGAAGATTGTCGATACTTCTCCTGAGGCTCGATCGAAGAGGTCAAGGGTTCAATCATCAAACCCATCTGCTAGCAAGGAGGGATTAGCGAAAACTGGAGAACATGAATCTCCTCAAAAGCGTGTTGAAGCAAGGGAGAGTCATTTGACTACTTTGATGACGATCATTGATACGCCAACCAGATACAACGAAGGGAATGTTCTGGACGAAGAAGTTCTTGAGGCGACGGAGAGCGCTCTGGCTCTAAATCCATGTCTGCAGGAAGAGATTTTGAGGGGGCCAAATGTTTTTGCTCCTGTTTTGGGAGAAGAACCTGAACAATCCTCCCAAATATCCCAATGATCCCTTCATGATAGGGGAGATGAGGCTAATCTTCCGTCTCCTATTCTGGTTGAATCCTTTAACAGGTGGGAGGATACTCTAGAGGAAGGGTCGGTTGCGGCCTGTGTGGGGGACTATCAGTATAATTTTATCGATCCACGAGAGGCACTACAGTTGGCCGATCGGTCTGAGTTTCGCCCTGAACTCGTGCTCTAAACAATGTCTTTGGATCATATTGACAAGGTTGTCCAATCTCTCTGTCTGACGGTAAGTGTTCTTTCGTTCGAGCTCTGCCCTCATTCATAATTCTGATTGTCAAGTGTTCTTCTCACCAGATTGGGTCTTGACCGAATTCCAAAAGAAATAGAGGAAAAAGTTTGAGGGGCGAGTTGTTCGTTTGATCAACCAAATGTTGGCGCTGAAAGACGCTTTGGAGAATAAAGAAAATGATACCGGAGGGGAAAAAGACAAGCAGATCAAACGTCTTCAGATGGATTTGGCCTTATCCCAAGAGCGTTACGAGAAGTTGGAGGCTGAGGTGCGCGTTCGTGAAGCAAAATTAGCTGTCGTTTAGACATTAGCTCACCTCCGGGAGGAATCCCTTCAGAATGTTGAGTGAGAGATGGCTGACCTCAAAATGTCCGTTGTCAAAGATGCTATTAATCTCTAACTTTCTCAGCATAGATTGTTTGAGCGTTTGAAATGCGCCGAGGAGATCCTTCGACAGATCGGCCGATATGAGGCTATATTCTTGAGGGGTCTGTCGAGAGAGTGATAACGGATCAGGACCCCTCCTACACGGTATCTATTGTTCCTTCTAACATTATATATTCTTGTATTGTTCTGGTGATGAAAAAGATTTTCTTAACTGAGAGTGTCTGCCCGAGAGTGCAGTTCGAACCATTTGTCTAATGTTCCATCAAAGTGTAATGATCTTTCGCAAAAGAGACCTTTAGAATGCCACATCCCGTTTAGGGAGTCCCGTGGTTCGTTCGCTTGATAGGAAACTATAAATAGGGAGGCCTTGTCCACTCGTTTGGAGAGTTCCATTCCAATTTGGTGATACGTTCATTGGGTAGGATCAGGGCGTACGATAGAAAACTTTAGATGTTATGGTCGTGTTCACCTGTTCGGAGAGTTCCATCCCATTTTGATGACACGTTCGTTCGGTAGGATCAGGGCGATTTACACCCAACGTACGATAGGAAATTTTAGATGTTAGGGTCGTATCCACCCATTCGGTGAGTTCTATCCCATTTTGATGACACGTTCGTTTGGTAGGATCAGGGTGACTTAACCCTAACGTATGATAGAAAACTTTAGATGTTAGGGTCATGTCCACCGTTCAAGGAGTTTCATCTCATTTTGATGATACATTAGTTCGGTAGGATCAAAACGATTTAGACTCAATGTACAATAAGAAACTTTAGATGTTAGAGCCGTGCCTAACCATTCGGGGAGTTCTATCCCATTTTGAGACACGTTCGTTTGGTAGGATCAAGACGATTTAGACCCGACGTATGATTGGAAACTTTAGATATTAGGACCGTGTTCACCCGTTCAGGGAGTTCCATCCCATTTTGATGACACGTTCGTTTGGTAGCATCAGGGCAACTTACACCCAACGAATGATAGAAAACTTTAAATGTTAGAACCGTGTCCACCCGTTCAGGGAGTTCCATCGTATTGCTCCATGGGTGGTAAGAGGACGTCTCTTGATATCGATTTTAAGGAGATCTTCAGATCGAAAGGTGATACTCCCGAAGAGTGGAGGGAGTCTTCGTCCCTCTCTGAGCCTGCTTTTCTAAGCTCAGCGGCTAGAAGTTGCTCAATTTGTTTTTTCAGATCCTCCGGGTCGTGACGAGAGGTCACCGATGGTTTATAGTTCATAGGAAGCACTTGTCACGAGGGACGTTCGTGTCCAGAGTCTGTTGCGGATGAGTGGTCGTCTGGTTTAAGGGCTCGGCTGAGTTCTTCCAGTTGTTTGCTTATATTTTGGAGTTTTGACTCCAATCTTTCCATCTGGAGATAACTAACTTGTTCTGACACATGGATCATGATCGGTTGTTCTTGAACGCAGGTTGTAGGACCTATTCCGGATGAGATGGTCGAGAAGAGACCGCACGATCACAAATGGAGTGATCGGACACCACAGGAGGGGCGCTTCAGAGATTGTCGCGGTGCTCCCGTCTATAGTAGGGGCGGTTTTCGAAGTTGTCCTGGTCATTCTCTTTCGAGGCATGATTGTGTACTCTATTTGTTGGTCTTACAAAGGTGGTGGCTCTGGTCTGTTTCTCACGGACGGCGTCAATTTGTTGGAGGTGAGTTGTGTCTTCACAAATACCGTCTCCTTGGTGACTCGAACAGTTGTCGTCGATGGGATACGAAACCTACAAAAACCGCCGGAGGGTGTTTTGACGGAGAAGGTTCTGACACTCAGGTCAGAAAGAGTGGTTTTCGAAATGTAAAGAAATAGACTGAGAGGTTAAGGAGAGGTCCCATGTGATTAATGTGTCCAATGTGTAAGGTCCAGAAAGTATACCTGACTTGGAGAGTTTTCGGGTATCTTATATCTGGTAGAGTCGTATCCTTTCGGGGCGGTGTAACTCTACTTTCTTTATGAAAAAGATTCGAAAATTTCAGGAGTTCATTATTTCGAAATGATCGTGATTTTTATCGTATGAGAATTTTTCTTATCCGTAAGATCATGGAAATATCATTCTAAACAGGGAATCAAAATCATTGGCTATCAGTCGGTCATTAGGCCAATGCGGAGCCTTCGGGGATCCATGAACCAGAGGATAAGCACTCCGTAGGAGAGGTAAATCCCATTCGGTAAATCTCGTTCGATAGATGGGACGATTAAGGCCCTATTGTTCAGAAGATGGGGTGATTAAAACTTTTTGATAGATTAATTAAGTAGTCGTTTGATAATACTGAGTTATATTCGCCTATCAATTGGTAGTTATCATTTATGGGTCTCCTGTGTAGGACATTCAAACATTGGCTCTTCGAAATGGATCGTCCATGTCTCATCAGAAATTAAACAACATATATTAATATTAATTGTTTTATTTTTTTATTTAAAAAAATTGAAGAGTATCGGATCAAATCCAACAAAATTACTTTGCCTTAATTGACGCAACGCGGCGTGGGAGGAGGAGGTATTGGAATCCTACTCTGGCCGAACATTTTTCATTCCGCCAGACTTGGCACATTTAGTCAAACATTTGTACGAGATTGACCAACTCGTACGGACGGACCATCCCATTTTGATTTGAGATGCACCTTTGATGTTTCAATACCCTTGACCTTCTGGAATTGAATTTCCAGCACCCTTTGCCTTTTCTCGAGTACTCCGCAACAATAAATTTATATGTTATTCTTAAAAAAATAATATTAAAACAGTTAATTTGAATTAATTGAATTTTATATATTAATATATTTTGAATAAATTTTTTTGAATTAATCAAAATATAACATTAATTTAATTAAAAAAATTAAACAAGACATCGGATGAATTTAAATATACCAAAAATTAATATCATTTATTTTCGGAGAACATTTGGCTGAGCAGCCTTTAGAATTTAGAAAAACCCCAGGGGAGGTGGGGTCCACAGCCTTCTCGTCAACGGCGGTGTTGATTTTGAAAGTTTCCGAGAAAAAACAAAAAAGATCTGTTAAAAGAGATAAAAAAATAGAAAAAAATTATAATTTTTTTTATTTTATTTAAAAGTTTTATGGAAAAAAAAACTCATTAAAAATAAAATATTTTTCTTTCAGTTTTTAAAAAATATTTTTAGAATATAAAAATATTTAATTTTAATATTTTCTCCTTTATTTCTCTGTTTCAATTTTATTTTTTTAAAAAAATTTTAAATTTAAAAAATTCTCAAATCCATTCAAACCTCTAGTTTTCTTTTATATCTAAACCTTAAAAACAAATCATAATTTTCACTGTTAATAGTCCATTTCCCCCGATCTTCTTATCCAAAGGTTTTGGAGGCGTTAAAGATATGATCAAGCATGTGATAGGAAGGCAATGCAAATGATGACATAGCCGTTAGGGTTAAAATGATGATGAAGATGGTGTTGGGTTGAAAAGATTGTCGCTGTCTTGTTTGATTGCATTTCTGGTTTTCAGATTTTAGAACGATGAATAAAAAATTGAGAAATTGGGCTCTTTTTCTTTTTTTCTTTTTTTTGGGGGCGGGGGTTCAATGTAACACAGGCACACAGCCTTCTTCCTCTTCTTCTTCTTCTTCTGAGTCAGACCACAAAACCTCCTCAACAACCTCCTTCCCTCCTCTCCTCCTCCGCCTCCAATGATCTCTCGATCACTGCACATCGTCGCAACAACAACAACGTCAACTACCTCTCTAATGATAGGAAGGCAATGCAAATGATAATATAGCCGTTAGGGTTAAAATGATGATGAAGATGGTGTTGGGTTGAAAAGATTGTCGCTGTCTTGTTTGATTGCATTTCTGATTTTCAGATTTTAGAATGATGAATAAAAAATTGAGAAATTGGGCTCTTTTTCTTTTTTTCTTTTTTTTTTGGGGGGGGGGGGGGATTCAATGTAACACAGGCACACAGCCTTCTTCCTCTTCTTCTTCTTCTTCTTCTGAGTCAGACCGCAAAACCTCCTCAACAACCTCCTTCCCTCCTCTCCTCCTCCGCCACCAATGATCTCTCGATCACTGCACATCGTCGCAACAACAACAACGTCAACTACCTCTCCACTGTTTTCCAAGATTTGATCTCCGAGGGATTTCTCTCTCCCGATTCCAGAACTCTGTCTCGATACCATAAACTTGCGAGAAATCGGCGTTTCCAAGAAAGCTTCTCCGCCCTTGATTGTCTCCGGCTAACCCTCTCGCCTCCATTTCGATAACGAATCCTTCCATTTCGAATTCTCCGACGTTTCTGGCGCCGATCGTGCAATAATCCAGTGAGTTTCGCTTTCGAGGCTGCAAGACCCCTAAAATCCGAAGGGTATTTCGTTGTACACGCGACGGCAAAATATATTTATGGTTTAAATTCGTTTCTTGATCTCTTCGATTGCTGTAGATTCATTAGGTCCCATGACATTAACACCATTGATTCCTCAGTTCGAACGGTTCGTGAAATTATCATCAAGAAAGAATCTGGGAAATTCGGAAAAGTAGAGAAAGCAATTTCTGTCCGTGGCAATTACAGTAATAAGTGTTCAGTTCGGGGGTGCAAACGTAAATTGGTTCGCCTTGCAGAGCCTTTGATCACTGAAGAGCCATTGAAACCTTGGATCACGCTGAAGAGGAACATAAAGAACATGAAGCATCTGTCGTCTATGGTTGACATATGTTTCAAGCAAAGGTACATACACATTGATGTCGGATATAGGAATTATGGGTCTAGCATTGGAAGTTGGTTTATGAAACAATACCCAAAACAGAATAAAAAGTTTGAGATTTATGCTGTTGAGGCAGACTAGGTTTTTCACGAGGAGTATCGATCCAAGAAAGAAGTAACTCTTCTGCTTTACGCGGCATGGGTAAGAAATGAGACATTGTTCTTTGAAATAAATCGAGAACCCAGTTCGAGATTTGGAGTTAAAGGGAGAGGAATCGGTGCGGTTGAGTCATCAATGAAATTCATGAGTAATGCAGATAAGATTCAGGGTTTTGAGTTTGCCTACTGGTTGCAGAGAATGGTTTCCGAGAACGATTTTGTTGTTATGAAGATGGATGTAGAGGGTACTGAATTTCACCTGATTGCTAGGTTGCTTCAGACCGGGGCTATGTGTTTGATTGATGAGATGTTCCTTGAATGCCATTACAACAGATGGCAGAGGTGCTGTCCGGGAATCAGAAGTCCTAAGTATAAGAAGACATATCCAGAATGCTTGGACTTGTTCTGCTTGCTAAGAACAAGTGGTGTTCTAGTGCACCAGTGGTGGTGACTGGTAACTGTTAGTTTAAATATATACTTTGATATAATCCATAATTCTTTTGCCTGTTTGTTTTTTATTTTCTGTACAGATGATGCATACTTCTTTTTCGATTTTTGCAATTCTTTTGATACCAAGATACTAATAAAGATGACAACCTCAAAATTCTTTCTACCATTGAAACAAACCTTCTAATCTTGACATGCTTAATCATGTCTATTGACATCTGGATCCTTTTTTTTTTTGACTTTGCCTTCCATTTAAATTCCAACTTAATGGTACAGCATGGACTACAGTGACCCACCAACAAGTCAGAGCGATATGAGGAGCTGTACCCACTATGGTTTCTTTGTGTTACTAGGACAAAAGGCTGAATTATTTCGCAGACATCTCTAGCAATTAGTTTGTTCGTTTTTAGGAAAACTTGTTCCCATCCATTGTGCTCAAGGGTGGTGGTTCTCTACCTGCAAAGTTGCATTAAAACAATCTACTTTGCTAGTTTGCACTTTAGATACAATCATTTGCTTGAAATTTTCATCTTAAACAAAGGTGAAACTGATTTCTTATGATCCATTGTGTAGATATAGGGGGAGGGAAAAAATTGGTATTATGGTATAGAGGCTTTTGATATTTGATCAGCCAAATGATCTGCATAAACTTTTATATCATCTTACCCATTTTGTCATCATGTTATTTGCATGTTTTTACATATATGTGCTTCCGAATGTTCCTGATTATGTGTATTTTATAATTGTGCTCATGCAATATTGTGCCTTGTGTTCAAAAGATGTGATTTGATGCATATGTTCCCACCCTGAAGTTTAGCATTTGTCAAGTAATGCCAAGGTGCAAGTGCTTCTTTTCTACCCTCTCTTACTGCACTGGGGTGATCCTCACCAGTAGTGAAGAAAGGTGCAAGTCTGTAGATTAAGTTCTAACTGCCATAATCTATCTTTCAAGCAATCCAAGATTTAGATTCTCATCGCTCAACCAGTGAACTAAGGTGTAAGTCGGTAAATTAAGATTTATAGTTGCCAAAATCTATTTTTCATTTAGATCCTCATTGCTCAACCAGCGAAGGAATGTGTAAGTATGTACATTAAGATCTAGTTGTCAAAATCTATGTTTCAGGTAATTAAAAAAATTAGGCATCAGCAGTTACATTTATCAATAGCGTCACAAAATTTGCTGTGTTCTATATTCTGCTAGGGATAACACCAACTTTGGTTCCGTGTTTTGAGTTGTTGGAGGTGTTGATTGGTGGGTCCAAAGTCCATAGCTGCTGGTAGTGATGTGTGGATTGGAGGTGTTGATTGGTTAGTTTATTCTCCCTTCACTCTTTATAAACCATAACATTCTTGTCCTTTGATTTAATAATAACAAAATCTTTTATATTATTCTAATATTTTTACTAAATATACACATTAATTTTGAATTGATAATTTTCATAAAAATGATTCATAGAAACTGCTATAAAAGTTGTCATAAAAACAACATAGAACCTATAATAGAAGGACTTAGTCCATTGCGAGACAAAAGAATAATAACAGATCCATACAAGTTGTTATAAAAGATGCTATAAAAAAAAGACATTTTCGACCATAGAGGTTGTTGTAAAGGCAGAATGTATTTTTTCTATATATTGAAGACCCAACCAAATAGTATAAGTGTAGTTTGGATACTGCATTTAGTCTAAAATTATGTTAAAAAATGTATATTGATTGCTCAACATCTGAAGATTAAAGTTATTGAAGTTCAAGTCTGGCATTCCAATATGTTAAAGAAATCACTAAGTCATGAAACATGATTATTTAGCTATATTGAGATAAGCATATCTTCTTGTGTGGTCAATCATTTTTAAATTCAAAAGTTATACTTCAAAGAAGAGATCAACGATTTCAAATTCGAATATTTATAGTATAAAAATTTCGAAGATTTGCTAGAGAAAAATAAGTATGAAGTTGGCTTGTCACTCATTTTTTTATGGTAGGAGCATTTCCCAGAAGCAGTGTTTCCAAACCCGGACCGGATCGGCCGGTCCGACTAGGAATCGGACCAGCGGCCGGTCCGGGTTTCATAGCAAAACCAGATTTTAATGAAATCGGTCAAACTCAGTCAAACCCGGGTTGGACCGAGCGGTCGGACCAGGAACCGTACCAGCAGCCGGTCTGGATTTCATAGCAAAACCGGATTTTAATAAAACCGGTCAAACCTGGGTTGGATCGGACGGTCAGACCAGGAACCGGCATGGTCCAACCGGGGTTTTTAATTGGTGCAACAAAAGTGCTGTTGTGCTGATTCGAACCCGAGAGCGAGAAGTGGAATATTTTTTGAGTTGTAAAAACTACCAGATCGCAATGCTATAAAGTTATTTTTTTCTTTTTTTTATTTTTCATTTTCTTTCTATCTCACTCTCATCTTTTAATTTTCTTTCTTTTTTTTAATTGTTTTTCACCTTGATTATTTTTTTTTCATTTTCTTTCCCCATAGGCTTTTTCTTATTATTTAAATTAGATTTTGACATATTCAACCTATTATTTAAATTAAGTTTTAATATATTTGAATAATATTTCGTATTAAATTATATAAAATATTTAGATAAATAAATTATGTATTATTAATATTATATATTTTGAATATAATTTGATAATATTTTGTAATTAGATATATAAATTTTTTGAGTTATTAATATTATAATTTAAATTTATTTATGACATCATTATGACATCATCTGAGTTTTTCGTTCGATCCGACTGGTTTGACCCATTGACGTGACTGGTTTGTATTCCGGTTCGGTTTTCAAAACACTGTCCAGAATTTGGTTTTTAGGGGTTGTTTGTTCAAATATATTTTCACCACCGGTCAAAAATTTTTAAATTTAAAAGTTCTACATTTTAGGGTGATTGTTGGATTTCAAATTTGAATAATTACAGTGGTAAAAATTAAAGATTTTAAAGGAGAAATATATGGGCAAAGTCAATTGGTTAGTTAAGTTTTTTGAATTGCAACAATATCCAGAAATTGATTTTTTGGAGGGCATTTCGAATTTTTAGTATACTTATCATCTGGACAAATTTAAACTTGGGTTTTTAAATTTTAAGTTTGATATTTAAAATTCAAATTTAAGTTGTAATAGCTGGATAATCTCAAGATTACAGGAGCATTTTTGGCTTACTTTTCACGACATTTTCATAGTGGAGTTACTATATTTTTCGCTAGTAATTTTGAGATTTTATAGTAGTTTTTTGGAGCTTACAAGTGGAAATAAATTCAATCGAACAGTAGGTTTTTAAAGAGCAACAAAGTGACAAATACTTAAGCATTTTCACAGAAGAAAACGTGAAGAAAACTAAGCACATGAACCCTGTCTTTCGAACACCTTTTGCTGTCTTCTAAAAACCTTCTGCACTTGAGTTCTTTTGTGTTGTGTAATGAGTTCTGTGAGTTAGTTGTTGTGAGTGTTGAGTCTATCACTATTAGATAAAACTATTTTTATGCTGAGAAGATTAGAAGTCAACAGTTCCTTGGTTGTATTTTGTAATCACATATCATAATGAAAAACTAACAAATTATTAGATCACAGTTTACTAGCTGGAAGAGTGAACACAGACTAAAAACCGAATCAATATAAATCGGATTTGTCTCTCTATCTCTATTTTTATTTTCCCACTGCACATGCATGATTGACCATAGGATTAGTATAGATCTAAATGGAGTTAGATTAAAATTTTAAAAAGCTAATTAAAGACAATAAATTAAACAATCAATTCAACCCATTCTTGGTTGTCACAAGGACCAACAATTCTAATTGATCAATTGATTTCTTAGATTTTGTAAAATCTCTAACTTTCTAGATTAATATTTGTTTATTCTTGGTGTTTAGTCGAATGTTAGTTCTTTATTTTGCTCACTTGCTGCATCAAGTAGTTTGTGTGCACACTTTTACAATTATCTACACTGAGCACTCAATTGGCTAAATAGAGGGAGTTGATTGTCTCGATGCTGTATTCAGTTACCTCATGTGAGATGAGAAGAGGACCTGATGCCTTCATTTGTTTTCCGGGGGTTGGGGGTGAAGATGGAAACCACTTCTTTCATCTCATAAATCTCAGGGCAAAAAGAAAAAGTTTGGGGAGGTTGTTAAATTTCTGAGTGATAGGATAGTGTTGGAGGTGGATTACGGCTCCACAGATACTGGCCTCTTATAGGCTTGAACAGTTACCATCGAGAGGGTGTAGTACCTGCAAAAATCACCGAAGGGTGTTTCAGCGGGGAGACTCAGACGCTCAAGTCAGAAACGGTTTTTGAATGAAAGAGAAACAGATTGAGAGCTCAAGGGAATGGTTTTCTGTAATCAGAGTGCCCAATGTGTCAGGCCAAGAGAGTGTATCTAGTTTGGAGAGTCTTTGAGATATCTTATACCTGTGAGAGTCGTACACCATTAGGGTGTTTCAACCCTACTTTCTTTATCGAGTCGATCCGAAAATCTCAGGGATTCCAGACTCCAAATTAATTGTAATTCTCATCCTTTGGGAAACTTCCATTTTCTGAAGAGATGTTTTTCTTAACCGAAAGATCCTAAAGATGCTGCTCTGAAATAGAAAATCGGATCCATTAAGATGTTTTAACCTTCCTTGGAATCATTAGAACTATTGACTATCGATCAGTCGTTCGACCAATGAAAGGTTTTCAGAGTTCATTCGATTGAGGGGCCGACGATTGAATACCCGATCGGGGCGATTACCCTTATTTGATGAACCGCGTTCGGTTAGCGGGGCAATTGATACCCTATCGTTGACTTCTGTCGTTTCGATTTTTATGAATCGTCTTTTATACGCTTCATAAGTATTCTCATTCACCAGAGGATCACATATCCAAACATTCTTACTGGTCTTCTAATCTTCCTTTGAAGAATCTCTTCTTGCGGACAAAATGTCAAAAGATTCTCCCTTGTCGTGAGGTGTAGACAGCATTCAGAGTACCATGACCGAAGATGATCTGATAGAAGTCCAAAGGGAGATATCGCTCGGGAGTGACTTCGAATTGGTGTTGCCCGGTGAATGGGACAGAGCGAATCATGCCCCCGAGGGTTGTGTTCCGGTATACAAACAGTGTGTCAAGTACGATTTGAGGATCTCGTACACGGACCCGCTGGTGGAGGTCTTGAGGTATTAGAACATCCATCTTTTATTGCTTATCCCAAGCACTTGGCGCTTTGTAATTGTCTAGATTTCCCTGCTAGGGTTTTTCCGTATTTGCTTTGATTTGGAGATTTTGGGGGGCCCTTTTTTCTTTGGGGCGATGTAGCTCAAAAAGTTCTACCCATTTGGTATAAGCTCCAAACTCATCGGTAGTCTCGTTGGAGATACTTCTATAGTGAATCTCAAGATAAACATTGGATGCAGAAGTTCTTCTTCGTGAGGTTTCTGAATAAGGACATCTTTCTAGCGCTTCCAGATGCCAACCAAGCACCTTTCTTGAAATGAAGATCCCGAATCTCCTTCGTCATTCTCGTTTTCTACAAACTGTTGGTCGCTATTGTGAGGCTCATCATCGGAGCTTTTGGGTAGATCTTTTGATAGAAGACGAATTGTTGTTGTTGTCCAGCTTGCTAGTGGATGAGGGGAGACAGATCACCAAACCTCTCTTACTGGAGCGACAAAGAACGGAGTTAGTTGATTCTGTGTCGGTTGTGAATACTTTTCTTCTCAATGAGGTCTCCACCGAGAGGGAAGTGCGGCCAAACGCGAAGAAGAAAACGGTTGGTAGCTCCCCTAAGTCCCAAGGATCCTATCACCTGGCCTGCTCGCTAGTGAAGAGGAGCCGACGGGAACTGGAGAACATAAGCCTCTCCAAGAACACTCCGAAACAGAAGAGGGCCAACCGGTCGGCCATCCGGTGACTCTTGATGCACCCTTTGAGGCCAGGAAGGAGGACGTTCCGGATGAGGAACTCCTTGAGGCGAGTAGAAATGCTTTAACTCAAGATTCACAGCAGAGAGAAGAGGCCCCAGCGGTACACGCTTCTGCTCTCGCTCCAGGAGAAGCATTGGAATAGTCTCCTCAGGAA
Organism: Dillenia turbinata; assembly: GCA_037126225.1. NCBI lineage: Eukaryota > Viridiplantae > Streptophyta > Magnoliopsida > Dilleniales > Dilleniaceae > Dillenia > Dillenia turbinata. The sequence continues at coordinate 25,698,698 of JBAMMX010000015.1, read as the reverse complement.
TCCCGATGTCTTCTGCAGGACATAGAGGATGAGTACAACGTTCCACCACCTATTCTGGTTGAGTCTCTCATCGGAGAAGAGGATAATTTTGAAGAAGGATCAGTGGCAGTCTATGTGGGAGGCCTTCAGTTTAACTTCATTGATTCACAAGCCGCACTACATTTGGCCGAACGGTTCTGGTTTTCTCCAAAACTCGTCCTCCATACAATGCCTCTGGATTGTATTAACAAGACCATTCACTCTCTTTGCCTTACGATAAGCATTCTCTTTGTTCAAGCTATGTTTGGTTTTATCATTTCATGGTTCTGACAAGTATATTTATTCACAGGCATCGGCCTTGATCGAGCTTCAAAGAAGGCGGAGAAAAGAGTGCGATGAGCAAGCTGTCCACTTGAGCAACCAGATGCTAGCTCTGAAGGACTCTCTGGAGAACCAAGAGAGGAGAAAAATAGACAGATCGAGCATCTCCAGGCAGACCTAACTTTGGCCCGAGAACGTTATGAAAAATTGGAAGTGGAGGCACGCATTCGGGAGGCAAGATTAACAGTCGCCGAAACGTTAGTTCGTCTTCGGGAGGAATCTCTTCAAAGTACTAAATGAGAGATAGCAGATCTCAAGGCATTTGTTGCCAAAGATACTGTCGACCTCTAGCTTTCCCAACACAGATTGCTTGAGCATTTGAGGTGTGCAGAGGAGATCTTTCGACATGTCGGCCAGTACGAGGCTTTGCCTCCTCTTGAGGGATCAGCGGATCTGGATTCCGCCCCGATTACTTCTATCGTTCCTTCTTCTCCCTTGTAACTTTGCATTGTTCTGATATAAAGAAATTTCTCCTTTTGTCTCATGTTTCATTGAGGTGTAATAATTTTCTACGATGGAAAAACTTTCAAATGCTTTATTCCGTACGCTTGATGAAGTCTGGGTGACTTGGACCCGTCGTATAGTAAAGGACCTTTGGTATCGAGACCATATCCATTTACTTGGGAGATTCATCCCATTTTGATGTCATGCCCGATCGGTTAAGCCAGGGCATCTGAGGTCCAACGTTTGATTGAGAAATTTCAAAAGGTATGGCCGTGTCCGCCTGTTCGACACATTCGTTCGGGATGACTTGAGCGCTGAGGCCCGACGATCAATTAGAGACTTTAGAAGTTAGGGTCATATCAGCCCGTTTGGTGAATTTTATCCCAACTAACGACACATCTATTCGGAAAGAACTGGGCGCCTAAGACCCGACGATCGATTAGAGACTTTAGAAGTTAGAGCCGTGTCCGCTCGTTCGGGGAGTTTCATCCTAACTTAACGACACATTTGTTCCGAAGAAACTGGGCGCTTGAGGCCCAACGATCGATTAGAGACTTTAGAAGTTATAGTCGTGTCCCCCCGTTCAGGGAATTTTATCTCAACTTAACGACACATTCGTTTGGAAGGAACTGGACGCCTAGGACCTGACGATTGATTAGAAACTTTAGAAGTTAGGGCCGTATCCGCCCGTTCGGGGAGTTTCATCCCAACTTAACGACATATTCATTTCGAAGGAACTGGGCGCTTGAGACCCGACGATCGATTAGAGACTTTAGAAGTTAGGGTCGTGTCCACCCGCACAGAGAGTTTTATCCCAACTTAGCGACACATTCTTTCGGAAGGAACTGGGTGCCTGAAACCCAACAATCGATTAGAGATTTTAGAAGTTAGGGTCGTGTCCGCTCGTTTGGGGAGTTTCATCCCAACTTAACGACACATTCGTTCAGAAGGAACTTGACACTTGAGGCCCGACAATCAATTATAGACTTTAGAAGTTATGGTCGTGTTCATCTATTTCGGAGAGTTTTATCCCAACTTAATGACATATTCGTTCGGAAGGAACAGGGCGCCTGATCCGACGATCGATTAGAGACTTTAGAAGTTAGGGCCGTATCCGCCCGTTCAGAGAGTTTCATCCCAACTTAACGACACATTCGTTCTGAAGGAATTGGGCGCCTGAGACCCGACGATCGATTAGAGATTTTAAAAGTTAGGACTGTGTCCGTTCGTTCGGAGAGTTTCATCCCAACTTAACAACATATTCGTTCGAAAGGAACTGGGCGCCTGAGGCCCGATGATCGATTAGAGACTTTAAAAGTTATGGTCGTGTACGCTCGTTCGGAGAATTTCATCCAAACTTAACGACACATTCGTTCGGAAGGAACTGGGCGCCTGAGACCCGACGATCGATTAAAGACTTTAGAAGTTAGGAGGGATGCTTTCTCCGTAGGTCATTAAGAATCTCGTGCCGCATGCTATCGATAAGTAACAAGAGAATGCCGAAATCTTTATCAAGGGAAAAACGCAGGGAACTCCGGGTCATATGCTAAGCAAATACTAGTGGGAACATAAGGCTCATGTCAGTTATCTTCGCCACAGATTTGGAGAATCACCCTTCCTGGTTCATCATGCGGCGGCTTCGGATCCGGCCTATCGGGCAGCTCATTCTCTCGCGGTGCATTGCGTCTGTTGGGGGAAGGTAGATTCCTTCCTTCGATGCTGATGAATTTCTGCAGTTTACCATTGCAAACCAAAAACTCCAACTCGTCCTTAAGTCTTTTGCACTCATCGGTCGTGTGACCGTAGTCTCGATGGAAATGACAGTACTTGGACTTGTCTTTCTTAGGATCTTCTTCTGTGGGACGAGGGAGTCATCTGACGTATGATTTATTTTTTATCTATAAAACCCGACTCGGGGTCTCGTTCAGCGGCATATAGACGCTGAATCTTCGCAAGGCCAGAGCTCCTGGTTTGCTTCTCTTCGAAAAGGGCTGGCGGGGCGATCGACTGCATTCCTTTTTGTTAAGACGGTTTCTTCTTCGGTCGAAAGCCTCCGCTTCTTTCGTCACAATATACTTCTCTGCTCGGGAGTAGAATTCTTGGATGGTTGCTGGAAGTTTCTTTATAATAGAGACTTTTATAGAATTCTTGGATAGTTGCTGGGAGTTTCTTTGTAATAGAGACTTTTATGTCGGAGGAGCGCAAGCTCGTTAGGAAAGTGGTCAGTGCGATATTATGGTCTAAAGCAGAAACCTTTAGCATCTCTATCTTAAATCTTTTTAGGAAATCTCTCATAAACTCTTCTTCCCTTTGCCGCAAGATAGCAAGGAAGTGGATTTCCGCTTGGCTAGTCGGCTGATTATAAAATGAGTCTCAAACTGTTGTCGGAGTTGGGTGAAACTCTTGATACTGAACGACGGGAGGGAGTTAAACTATACCAGGGTATAACCCTTGAGAGTAGTGGGGAAGTGCTTACACATCACTGCGTTTGACAGGTCTTTGGAGACCATAACTGTTATAAAGTGGGCGGCGTGGTCACGGGGGTCAGTTATTCCATCATATCGCTTCATGGGAGGTAAAAGAATATCTCTTGGCATTGGTTCTGAGGAGATCTTCGAGTCGAAGGGCTATTCACCTGAAGGGTGGAGGGGATCTTCCCCATTCTTTGCACCCGCCCTTTTAAGCTCAGCGGCCATAGGTTGTTTGACTTGTCTTTTCAGATCTTCAGAGTCGTATTGAGAGGTCATCGAGGGTTCATAATTAGCAGGAAGTTCTTGTCTCGGTGGTCGCTCCTATTTGGAATCTACTGTGGATGAGTGGCCGTCTGATCTGAGGGCTCAACTGAGTCCCTTTAGTTATTTACTCATTCTTTGGAGTTTCGACTCCAACCTTTCCATTTTGGGCTGGTTCGCTTGCTCTGGTGCTGAGACCATGACCGGCTGTTCCTGAACCACAGGTTATAGGATTTGCTCCGGACGGGACGGTCGGGAGGAAAGCATATGATCTTGAACTGAATGATTGGATGCCGGAAGGACGATAGATTCAGCGGGTATAGGGGCGTGCCCATCTATAGTGGGCGCGACCCTCGAGGATGCTCTAGTTCTCGGAGGCATAGTTGTTAGAATAACAGAAATTACTCTAATCTGTTCCCATAGACGGTGTCAATCTGTTGGAGGTGAGTTACGGTTTTATAGATACCGACTCCTTGTAAACTTGAACAGTTACTATCGAGAGGGTGTAGTACCTGCAAAAACTGTCAGAGGGTACTCCGGCGGGGAGACTCCGACGCTTAAGTCAAAAAGAGCGATTTTCGAATGAAAGAGAAACAGACTGAGAGTTCAAGAGAGTGGTTTTCTGTGATCAGAGTGCCCAATGTGTCAGGCAAGAGAGCGTACCTGGTTTGGAGAGTCTTTGAGATATCTTATATTTGCGAGAGTCGTACGTCATCTGGGTGTTTCAACCTTACTTTCCTTATCGAGCCGATCTGGAAATCTCAGGAATTCTATAATCCGAATTAATTGTAATTCTCATCATTAGGGAAACTTTCATTTTCTGAAGAGATACTTTTCTTAATGGAAAGATTCTAAAGATGCTGCTCTGAAATAGAAAATCGGATCCATTAGGATGTTTTGACATTCCTTGGAATCGTTAAAACTATTGACTATCGATCAGTCGTTCGACCAATGAAGAGTTTTCAGTGTTCATTCGATTGAGGTGCTGACAATTAAATACCCGATCGGAGCGATTACCCTTGCTTGATAAACTATGTTCGGTTAGCGGAACGATTGAGATCTTATCGTTCGGGAGACTCAGGTGGCTGAGACCCTTCATTCGTAAGATCTGGACGATGGAGATCCTTCAGTGAATAATCATAATATTTGGACATTGATCGGTAGTTGTTTTTTATGAGTTTTTAAAAAATTGATCCATCTGATTAGGTTTTGAACCATATCCTATCAAATAGGTATGATTGTTTTGGTGCAACAAAGTTTAAATATTCTCAACAAAAAAAAAAAACAAAGTTTAAATATGGGCTCTGTTGAAAAGGACACCGATGTTCTCATCATAGATATTCACATATAAAAAACTTGGTGGGTTTTTTTTTTTTATTTTTTTTTTTTTGCATTTGAAGAATATAAATGAATTAGGCATGTCCAACCCTAAAAAATCCTTTGACCACGTGGAAGGGTGTTTTCTTCAAATGGGTGCATGACCGCAGCAATGAAATATAGGGCGAAGAAGCGGTGAGGATAGGAACCGGATATGATTAGAGGACAACGAAACGACATCACACGAAAGATTGGCTCGATTACAGTTGCAAGGCATGGCAGTACATATATGGATCCTCGTCCTCGTGCCACAGACCATGGAGAGAGAAACTGAACCCGACTTTCCTTTCTATTCTCCAATCCAACGGCAACACCTCAACGGAAACGGAAGGGTTACCTCTCTCTCTCTCTGTGTTAGTCCCACATCTCTAGCTCGTCCGTTCATCTCCATCTCGTGTCTTTTGAATCTAATGTTTGGTTTCCAGTTTTTCTTTGTTGCAAAGACACAAAGGCCAAAGACTCTTCAATGCTGATCATTTTCATGGAGACGCAGAAGGCAACAAAAGTGGAGATGAATCAGGTCCCGTACGTGTGCTCTCTTCTGGGAAATACAAATTCAAAGGGCATATGGTTTGGAGATGATCCTCTCAGTTTCTCTCTCCCTCTTCTCTTGTTGCAGCTTTCTCTCATTTCCATCCTCACTCGGTCTATTCACCTTCTCCTCAAGCCCTTCGGGCAACCCTTCTTTGTTTCTCAGATTCTGGTACACCTTCTATCTCTCTCTCTCTCTCTCTCTCTCACACACACACACACACACACACCTGTATCAAGTTCCTTACTTGTATTTGTCTTTATGGAATGCATTATTTCCTTTGGTTCATACTCTTCATTAATGGTAATTTTCCAATAATATTCTGGAGTAATGTTGGATGGTAGCTTGGTTCAATTCTAACTTATCTAGGCATCTCAGAATCAAAAAAGTTTTTGTTTTGAACAAAAAAAAAAAAAAAAAAATATTTGGGATTGAGAGCTGGTGCTTATATTGACAACTACTAACATGTTTTCTTGCCTCCTTCCCAAGCTAGCAATTTTATATAAATAAAAAGTAACAAATAAATAAATAACATGAAGAAACTCCTTTACTAACTTGCCTTGACTAGAGCTGAAAGAAAGTGGTCTGGCCTTGGACAAGAAACTGGATTCTATTCGATCTTTAAAAGGTCATCCTGTTTTTTATTGGTATGAATTTTTAGGCTGCACTATCTCGATGACTAAATATGGAGCTTATGATGTCTTTAACAGGGTGGTGTAATTCTAGGCCCTTCAGTTCTCGGGCACAACACGGAATTTTCTAATAAAATGTTCCCAAAGCAAGGCAAGCCTGTCACTGATACCATTGCGTTTTTCGGTTTCATGCTCTTTATATTCTTAGTTGGGGTTAAGACAGATGCAGCAATGGTTCTAAAATCAGGTAGAATGGCATGGGCAATTGGAATTTTAGCCTTCGTTGTGCCCTATGCACTAGCTGGATTAGTGGCATTCCTCCTTGACCGCTTCCTCTCTTTGGAGGATAATATTTCAAATGTGCTTTATATTGTCGTGACAATGCACTCTATGTCAGCCTTCCCAGTTATTGTTTTGTTTCTTGATGAGCTCAAGATTCTTAATTCAGATATTGGACGCCTGGCGTCTTCTTCTTCAATAATATGTGATGTATGTCACTGGTTCACTTTTTTCATGACGCTGGCTGCAAAGATTGCCACCTTGAGATCAATACAATCAATAATTGGAACTATCTTATCATCTGTTACTCTGATTGCTTTGATTGTGTTTGGAATCCGTCCTGCAGCATTATGGACTGTTAGACAAACCCCAGAAGGGAGACCTGTCAAAGAAATTTATATCTTCACAGTGCTTGTTCTATTATTGTGCTGTGGATTTATTGGGGATGTCATCGGCATGACTTCCCTTTTAACATCTTTCCTCTTTGGCTTGGCCATACCAGACGGGCCACCATTGGGAGCAGCTTTAGTCGAAAGACTTGATTGCTTTGTTTCTGTATTGCTCATGCCAATCTTTTTTACTATCTCTGGATTGAAGATGGATGTCTTTTCCATACAGAAGCTTGAGGATTTTGGTATGATACAGTTGATTGCTTTTGTTGCATTCCTCGGGAAGATATTAGGGACGATAGTGCCCCCACTGCTTTGCAGGATGCCACTTCGAGATGCCTTGTCACTAGCCCTTATTATGAACTCCAAAGGCATAGTTGAGCTAGCTTCACTGAATCATTGGACTCATACAAAAGTGAGCTATTAAAGACCTACCATTGCGACAATTTTTGTTTTCATTCTTTATCCTCTGTTTTTCTCTTTTTCTAGCTGAATGACATAGCCTATTGAATTGTTAACATTTTAACTTGCAGGTCATAAATGAAGAAAACTATACTATCATAGCTATCTCTGAGGTAATAATAACAGGAGCAATCTCACCCCTTGTGAAACTGCTTTATGACCCATCGAGGAGATATATTGCTTACAAGAGGCGTACCGTCTTTCACAAGAGGCCCAATGAAGAACTTCGAATACTGGCTTGCCTCCATAACGAAGACAGTGTCCCAACATTTATGAACCTTCTTAACTTCACCAATCCCACGAAATTGAGCCCCATCAGCTTGTACATCCTCCACCTTGTTAAGCTTACTGGCCGTTCAGCATCACAACTCATACCATATCGACCACGTGAAAAGACTTCAGTAAACCGTACTCGAACAGAGCGTATTTTCAATGTATTCAGGAAGTTGGAGCAGCAGAAAGATGGTCCATTAACGGTACAATTTTTCAAAGGTGTTTCACCTTATGAAACTATGCACAATGATGTCTGCTCCCTTGCTTTAGAGAAAAGAATAACACTGGCACTCATTCCCATTCATAAGCAGTGGCTCTTGGGAGAGGTGGTTGAATCATCATATGCTCTGAGGCACCTGAATAAGAATGTGCTTGAAAACGCTCCATGTTCTGTTGGAGTCATCATTGATCGGGCAAATGTCAGGAAGTTTCTTGTGAATCTGGCAGATTCTTCACTGCATAAGGTGGCTGTATTTTTCTTTGGTGGTGCAGATGATCGAGAAGCATTAGCTTATGCCCTGCATATGTCTGCACATCCTGGTGTAGTTCTCACTCTTGTACGATTCTCTTCCTCAGAAGACATTGTTTTGGGTACTGCTAGAAGCAGGACTCTAGATTCTGAAAGTTTAAGTGAATATAAGCTTCATATGATGCACAATGAGAGAGTGTTATATCGAGAGGAGGTGGTCACAGCAGGGAGCGGGCTGCTTCCTTCACTTAGATCTATGAGGAATTCTTATGACCTTGTAATGGTGGGGCGACGTCATGGGCACTCACCATTTATGTTGGAGCTTAGGAAGTGGAATGAACATGGAGAGTTAGGAATAGTTGGAGAAATACTTTCTTCTCCAATTTTCAAAGGTACTTCTGCAGTCCTGGTAATGCAACAACAGACCAGATTATGGGGACTTCATGATCCAGAGGAGTCAACTCACTTGAGAAGAATCAAGATATAGATAATTCAGGGTTTCTGCATGTCTTAGAAGGGCTGCAACCGGTGAGGATGTTGGTTTTCTTGCGACAATCCTTAGTTATAACTACTGAGGTATGTTCCTTTCCCTGCTTTTTGTTATATTTAAAGGGTTTTTTTTCCTAATATAATTTACATCCAAGTCTTGCCTATCTGATCTTAATTTTCTTGCTTGGATTTGATTACTAAGGTTTTTCTTTCCTGAACTGCCTAATGCTAGTTAGCCTATCTTGCCATAGTTCAATCGAGTGTGTGGTGTTGTTGGTACCTTGGTCTGACCCCCTTGTGTTGGCTATTCTGTTTCTTTCTGGCCTCTTTTCCTTGGTTAACAAAAAGAAGAATTGGTGTAAGATCCCCTCCATGTGTTGTTTCCTTTTTTTAAATACAAGGTCACATCCCCTTGCCTATCCTTGCTAATGGTTTGGCTTCAGTTCAGGATAGATGGCTATTCTTTTTTTCTAGCACTTGGTTGATGCTTCTTCTTGTTTTATTTTCCCTTATTAAATTCTTTCTTCTTTTTGTTATATTTAAAGGGTTTTTTTTTTCCTAATATAATTTACATCCAAGTCTTGCCTATCCGATCTTAATTTTCTTGCTTGGATATGATTACTAAGGTTTTTCTTTCCTGAACTGCCTAATGCTAGTTAGCCTATCTTGCCATAGTTCAATCGAGTGTGTGGTGTTGTTGGTACCTTGGTCTGACCCCCTTGTGTTGGCTATTCTGTTTCTTTCTGGCCTCTTTTCCTTGGTTAACAAAAAGAAGAATTGGTGTAAGATCCCCTCCTTGTGTTGTTTCCTTTTTTTAAATACAAGGTCACATCCCCTTGCCTATCCTTGCTAATGGTTTGGCTTCAGTTCAGGATAGATGGCTATTCTTTTTTTCTAGCACTTGGTTGATGCTTCTTCTTGTTTTATTTTCCCTTATTAAATTCTTTCTTCTTTTTGTTATATTTAAAGGGTTTTTTTTTTCCTAATATAATTTACATCCAAGTCTTGCCTATCCGATCTTAATTTTCTTGCTTGGATATGATTACTAAGGTTTTTCTTTCCTGAACTGCCTAATGCTAGTTAGCCTATCTTGCCATAGTTCAATCGAGTGTGTGGTGTTGTTGGTACCTTGGTCTGACCCCCTTGTGTTGGCTATTCTGTTTCTTTCTGGCCTCTTTTCCTTGGTTGACAAAAAGAAGAATTGGTGTAAGATCCCCTCTTTGTGTTGTTTCCTTTTTTTAAATACAAGGTCACATCCCCTTGCCTATCCTTGCTAATGGTTTGGCTTCAGTTCAGGATAGATGGCTATTCTTTTTTTCTAGCACTTGGTTGATGCTTCTTCTTGTTTTATTTTCCCTTATTAAATTCTTTCTTATTGTTCAAACCTTGCTTCTGTTGTTATTAATGTTGGCATGGGGGAGAGAATTGTTTCTTATATTTACTGATATTTTGTGCGTACAAGAGAGTAGGATGAACTTAAATAGTTTCTCATCATTCTTCTGATATTTTCAGATTTTCCATTCTTTTCCAGGAATAAATCAGACTTGAAGAAACCAATTGTTTTGGCTGTATCACTATAAACTCTCTGGCAAAAGTCCTGCAACATCAACAATGTCGATTTTAAGCAGCAGGACAAAGTGCATGTTTATTGGTATAGACAACGTACAGAATGAAATACAGTTTATGCATAGTTAGTGGATTTAAATACTTTTGTTATTGAAATTTGCCAAGTTGAGGAATTTTATAATCTAGCACAAAGCTTAGATCCAGTAATTATGGAAAGCAGAAGTTTTATGTATTTAGTCTCTCGTTTTGGTTCTGACAAGGGGTTTTACGCCGACTGTGAACCTATCACAACCCCTCTCCTTTGCACGGGCTTGGGGTGGGCCATGGTGGAGTTAAGTTTTATGTATTTAGTCTTGATAGAAATATTCAGCTTAATGTGTTGGAATACAAAACATCCGCGAATGAGTAATGAACCATGAAAGCGTTCTGTTCCTATGAGTTGACTGAAGTTCATTCATCACAGTGAGCCATTCTTTGTGGAAACACAAGAATTGTGAATGGACAGGGTACAACTGGCTTGATGTGCCCTACTCTGGTTTTCTTTAGTTTTCTCTTTGCATCCTTAATATGAATTCAGTCCTTTTTTTCTTCCCTCTTCCTTTTCTGCCTATAAACTGCAATTTTGATAGTAATGGTTACATGAACTGTTAATATGATGTCTTCACCTTGATGGGTGAATTTGGCATGTTGTATGGTAACGCTAACCAACTTCCAGTCTCGGAAAACTTGTCAGCATTTTTAACGCCTGATCTAGCCTCTGTATTAGTTCATAGAGATGAGCCCCCGGCATGTGCATTTACTTGTTTCAAATCAAATTCTCCTGTTGATGAAGAATTTAAATTCTCTGCATAAAGGGGATTCAAATATCCTTGTGAAGGAAAGTTAGCAGAAGAGTATGCGAAGGCTTCATGCTAGTTGTATTTGTATTTGGATTAGGCTGGCAGCCGGGTGCTGCTGCAGAGATGGGTTATTTTCAAAAATGAGGTTTTTTTTAAACAAAATTTCTCAAATAGTGTGATTTTTTTGAAAATTCCCAAATTAGTGAAGTCGCGATTCCCAATCGCCACTTCACCTTTTTTTTTTTTTTTTTTTTTTTACGACAGCTAAAAAGAAAAAAAATTTGAAAACGAGATCGGCAATTGCGCTTTCTGAAAACGCAATTGTCAATCTCGCTTTCAGCGAGATTGACACTTTGTGTCTCTATTTTTTTTTTTAAAAAAACTTTAAAATAAAAATAAAAATATTATTATTATTATTATTATTATTATTATTATTATTATTATTAAAACATATAAATATTAATAAAAAATTTTATTAATTAAAATTTTTTATTAACTTCATTTTTTATTTTTGAAAAAATTAAAAATTAATAAAATTTAATTATTAACAAATTAATTAAAAATAAAAAATTGTTAAAATATTAATTAAAAATAAAAAAATTTTAATTAAAAAACATATAATTAATAAAAAATTATCATTAATTTTTTTATTTAAAAAAATATAATCAATAAAATTTTATTAATCAATAGTAAATAGGGTTTCGAAGGAGGCGTATTTTTGCTGTAAGAAAATTGACCACTGGTCCAAAAACTATTATCAGAATCTAAAAATTATATCTTAAAACTGTTTCAAAACAATAACAGATTGAATTTCCAGATTCCGGTAACAGTTTTTGGACCAGTGGTCAATTTTCTCACAGTGAAAATATGCCCATTTCGAAACCATTTTTACTATTGATTAATAAAAATTTATTAATTATATTTTTTTAAATTAATAAATTAATGATTTTTTATTAATTATATGTTTTTTAATTAAATATTTTTTAATTTTAATTAATATTTTAACAATTTTTTATTTTTAATTAATTTGTTAATAATTAAATTTTATTAATTTTAAATTTTTTCAAAAATAAAAAATGAAGTTAATAAAAATTTTTAATTAATAACATTTTTTATTAATATTTATATGTTTTAATAATAATAATAATAATAATAATAATAATAATAATATTTTTATTTTTATTTTAAAGTAAAAAAAAAAAACACAAAGTTCCAATCTCGCTGAAAGCGAGATTGGCAATTGCGCTTTCAGAAAGCGCAATTGCCGATCTCGTTTTCAAATTTTTTCCTCTTTTTTTTTAACAGTCGTAAAAAAAAAAAAAAGAATGTGAAGTCGCGATTGGGAATCACGACTTCACTAGTTTACAAATTTCCAAAAAAATCACACTATTTGAGGAATTTTGTTTAAAAAAAACCCCATTTTGGGAAATAACCCCTGCATAAATTATCCCGCCTGCCTGCAGCATATTTTCTTGTACATTTTTTATGAATCGCATGAGTATGTGATGGGACAGTTTGTCGTACGTTTGCAGCAATGTGTAACGAACCCCCAAAAGGCCATGAGCAACACCCGAGCAGATTGCATGGAGGCTCGCACGAAAGGTCCCAATTAAAAGGTGCGAATGAAAGGCCACGACCAAGAGGCACGAGCCAAATGACACAAGCAAGTGAAAGGTCTCAAGCAATAAGCCATAAGCAGCATGCTACAAGCAAAGGGCCGCAAGCCAAGGGCTGCGAGCAATAAGCAACAAGACCATGAGTCAAAGGCCATGAGCAATGAGCAGCAAGCAAAAGGATATGAGCATAAGGCAATGAGCAACGAGCAACATGTAGTAGGCAGCAAACAAGACATTGGGACAAATGCGATGGAGGTTCGCATGGACACAAGTTTCTCACCAAAGGCCACGATCGAGCAGTCACCACCAAAGGTTGCCACCAAGCCACGGTTATGTTCTAAGAACCAGAAGACACCAGAAGAGGTCATGAAGAAGCACAAAGAAGCAACAATACCCGAAGGAACGCAAGTGTCAGCACCAAGCAATGCAGCCCTAGTGCCAAGAGAAAAAGCACCAGCACCAACATGTGTTAAGGCACCAATTCACGAGCAACCAGCAAGCAATCGAGGAATCCAAGCCAAGATAACCTCCAAAGGTGTTCCCAAGGCAATAGGCAATGAAATGGTGCAAGGAGAAGAGCAGGTGCATGCAAACAACCAAGAGACATGAGCATCATGCAAGCAACTGCTCACATTCTGCTCAATTCTGGACAGATTACTTATATTATTAGTATTTCAATATTTATGCCCTTTTATTCAGTATTTTAAGTGTCAAGACTCATGTTTCAAGTGTTGTAATAAGTGAGATATCATTATATAGGGCGAATGGACTCTTTTTAGGCAATTATAGACTAAAGGAACTCATATTTCAGCCAAGGGTGTGCATTTGGTCGAAATGTTCCCATTGCTGCCCATTCTTTCCCCCTTCCTTTGCCTATAAATACTCATGTACTCCCCCTTATTTTGATATCAGAAATACAATTAAAACTTGAGAATTTCGCCCCTTTCTATTTCTCATTAGTGAGAGACTTGAGTGTAGGATATTAGGCATTCCATAGTGCAGTCTTAGAACAACACTTGTTTTGTCTAATGTTCTTTGCCTTGTGAGAGATCTCTGTGGTGCAACAAGACCAGACCTACGTCTTTTGAAGGAGAGCAATTGCTTGAGAGATCCCTGCGGTACAAAGCCTTTGCTTAACTCCAAAACCATGAGTCATATCCCTTTCTTTTTTTTACCGATTTTACTTAGTATTTCTTCCTTCTCCCGTTCTTCTTACTTTTTCCCTTCTTTTTTCTCGAGCCACCCTTGTGCATAGGCCCTCATTGTCGTGCAACAAGGTATACCCCACCCTTTTTATAAGCCTCCCCTTTTCTTCCAACTCAAAACAGGTCATGATCCTCTTCTAGGACACGGGTTCGCCACACAATGTTGGCTATTTTGCAATGGTCGAGTTAAGGAAACAGCTTATAGTCAATTGGAAAGTTGGTTATTAAATGGACAAAATTGGACCATGACACCACGCAAGAAGCCTTCAAAATCAAGATTTTTATTGTCAATCTATAGGTCGAATTTGCAATCCAAAAGGAGATCAAAGCACTGGCCGAGACATCGAAGAAGCTGCAGCTGAGGCTGGTCAAGAGGACAGTTGAGCATAGACTACTCTCAAAGTCTTACCAACCCAATCAAACTTTTGTTTTTCATCATAATTCATATCAACATAAAATAAAAATTAAAAAACTTTAAAATTTATGTAATTTAAATTTGATCAAATTTAAACAAAAAAAAAAATTGACATGGATCGTATATATACATATAGATATAAATTTAATCCAATCCATGACTCATTTGATCACATGCATGCATAGAATTTCTCCGAGGTGCATGTTGAGAATGAAGAGGTTAAGTTTTGGGTACATTAAATAAGTTGACCGCATGCATGCATACAATTTCTGCTGGTTCAGTATCCGAAGTGCATGTTGAGAATGAAGAAGTTTAGTTTTGGGTACATTAATTAAAATCTCGTGCAATCCAAAAAAAAAAAAAAAAAAGTTAACGGAAACAGAAACAATTTTGCCAGTGCGTTTCCATGGAACTCGGGGAGATGATTTCAATGTTATAAAAATAGATAATTGGTAGAAAAATAGGTTGAAACATTTTCATTTAAGAAATTTTTTCTTTTGTTTAATGTTATGGCTAGATGTAGTAAGACAAAAATATAATTCTGGATATAAATTTTTTATTCTAGATCTTATTTACAGAAGACTACCACAGCTGGTGGATGGAGGTGTAACTTTTTTAAGGGGGGGAGTTAAAAGGAAAATTTGGGAGCTAGGAGAGGACCATTATGAATGATGGAAGTGAATTCGAAAATTTTAGAAAACTTGTGATGTGGCCCTAGAAATTAAGGGTGACGAATGGGAGGTTCATATTTCTCAGACTTCATTTTACCTATTGTCCCGGGAATCCTCTCGTTCTCTCATCAAAGTGCATTGCAACCATTTTCTCATCAAACCCTCTCTCTCTCTCTCTCTCTCCCTCTCTCTTGTTCTTCCACCAACTGCAACTTGGTTTCTCCTCGAGTCGAAAGAATTCTTTCTCATGGTGAAGAAATCTATTCTGGGATTTCTCCCCATATATGTCTATTAATCCGGAATTTCCTAACTAGGTTCATAAAAGAGGATCCCATGCACATCGAAAACTTGTTGTTTCATTACGTAAATCATGCGGCGGAAACCGGGGGAAATTTCACCCTGGAGCAGGAGATTGTGTGCCATGATGCAAAGAAGATCGACTCCCATGGAATTTTCTCGACGGATGATCTTCTCAACTATACCGTGCCTCTCCTACTCGCCCAATTCATCCTCATTTTCTTCATCACCAGAGTCGCTTACTTCCTCTTGAAACCTCTCAGACAAAGCTTGATGAGTGCCCAGATCATAGTAAGCCTCTCTCTCTCTCTCTCTCTCTCTCTCTCTCTCTCGTAATCTAATCTTAATTTGATTCATCCGGACAATGTACAACTTTACAAGAAATCTATAGTGAAAGATAACTTGTTTAAATTTGTATAATTAGTTTACATTGACTTTAAGTTTTGTACTTTTCTTAAGGATTAAAATGATCGATGCAAGTGTTAAAAAAAAAAACCTACAACAAATGGTGTTTTCTTTCAAATATGCTTAAATCATCTTAATCTATTTTCTTTAGCGACGAGTAAAATGCAAAGAAAAAATAACATTTTTTCTTGTATAATCAATCATCAAATAGACAATACATATTTGATATCAAATTTGTTTTTATAATCTCCAAAAAAGAATAAAAAATTGTTTGCTTATAAAACATGACATCAAAAATTGAAAAGACTAATAATGATAAATAAATTATCATTTGAGATATTTTATTGAATATAATAATAATAATATGAATAATCATTCAAATTCATAAGAAATATAAAGATTATATATACATACATATATATATATATATTTAATGAAATTCCATTTCTTTTTTTGCAGAGTAAATAGATGAAAAGGGCAAACAAATTCCAATCCATCTCTTAAAATAATAATAATAATAATAATAATAATAATAATAATAATAAAGCTATACAAATTTTATGTTTGAAATATTAACAAAATCAAATTATTTTGTATCAATTTTATTGAGGGCAATATATATGCACTAAAAATATTATCTTATTTCATTCCTTAAAACGTTTTTTCTTTTATAAAATAATAATAATAATAATAATAATAATAATAATAATAATAATAATAATAATTCCGGCTGGATTATCTGAATCTTAAGACTTGCGAGCTAATTTAGACACTAAGCAACAAGCACAAAACGTTGTCCCTACATATTAAATTGAGTAGCCAAAATGAATTTGGAAAATATATATATTTGCACGTAATACATGGGACTCTGCTTGAGGGTTGATTTCGATGAGGTGATGATTTATTTGATTTAACTCAGGGTGGTATAATAATGGGTCCCTCATGTCTAGGCCGCGACCACGGATACTCCAGGATGCTGACTCCTCCCGAATCCAGACTGGTCCTTGAAACCTTTGCGAGTTTTGGATTTATGCTTCACCTCTTCTTAGTTGGAATACAAATGGACATCAGACTGTTGAAGAAAACAAGAAGAAATGCAATGGTGATGGGAATTGCGAGCTTTCTAGTACCTTATGTGATTGGAACATTGGTTTGTATCTTTCTGAGTAAAACAACAAAATTTGACGACCCTGCAGTACCAGGTTTGCTTCCCTACATAGCTGCAGCCAACTCCGTAACTTCCTTCCCTGTAATCACTAACCTCCTCAAGGATTTGAAGATTCTCAATTCGGAGCTTGGACGATTTGCAGCCTCCACTGCCGTAATCTGTGACTTGTGCAGCTTCTTTTTGGCTTTGCTCATGACCACAATGAGTCTGGCAGAGAAAAAATCCACAACCAACGCTGTAATGTCCCTGGCCTGTACTATTGTCATCCCGTTTACCACGATGGTGCTTGTAATTGAACCTTTGATTTTGCATATGCGGAAGAAAATAAAACACCATAATGGAGTAATGAAGGAGCCCGATTTCGGGGTTATAATGATCATAGTATTGCTTTTTTCTTTGTTCACCGAGTGGTTTGGTCAACATAGCGGACTTGGGGCTCTTGTTGTAGGCTTTGCCATACCTGACGGACCTCCTTTGGGATCAGCTCTGGTGGATAAGATGGATACTATGGCTACAGGGTTGTTGATGCCAGTTTACTACACAATCAGTGGCATGAGAGTCAATTACTGGGATCTTCACGGACATCACACTGCTGCAATAATTGCTGTTGTGATAACTGCTGGCTACATAGCAAAGTTCTTTGGCACTTACTTTGCAGCTCGATACTATGGCATCCAGTTTAACGATGCTGTGGCTCTTTCTCTCATAATGTGCGGCAAAGGAGTTATAGATGTTGCTACTTATACCATATGGAAGGAGGGCAAGGTACCTCATCTCTCTCTTAAACACACACACACAGACACCCCAAATATACTATTTATTAGGAAAAATGAAAAATATATATAAAACATCTCATGATTTAGTAAATGGTTGTTTATTTGTTAATGTCAAAATTAATAAAGTAAATAAAAAATTTATGTGCTGATTTATTAACCACTTAATTAGCTTTATCTCTGATTCATGCAATATTTTAATCTATCAACATGATTGTACAGATTTCTTTAGTAATGAATGAACAGATAATTGATGGCAGATCATATACGCTTCTGTTTTTCTCCATGCTGGTCTTCACGGGAATTTCCAGACCCGTCATACTGTACCTCTATGATCCCTCACAAAGATACACAGCTTTAGGACGAAGAGGGGGATTGGCACATAACAAGAGAAGACAAGAGCTCCGCATACTTGTGTGTGTGCACGAAGAAGAAAATGTGCCGTCTTTCATCAACCTCCTTGAGCTCTGCAATCCAACCAGACGCATACCCATCTCAATCTTTGTTGTCCATCTCGTGGAGCTTCAAGGGCATGCAACGTCAGTCCTCCTCCCGTTTGACAATGATAACCCCTCAGCCTCTCAGGCCAACCATGTGCAACACATTGTCAGATCTTTCATCTACTTTGAGCAGTGTGGTGAGGGACGAAGAATGGACTACTTCACATCCATCGCACCCTTTGCAACCATGCACAACGACATCTGTACCCTGGCATTTGACAAGGAAGTAAGCCTTGTGGTAGTCCCATTTCACAAGAAATGGACCATAGACGGCTCAATAGGCGCTGTCTTTTCCAATCAGAGGACCGTGAACCACAATGTCATCAATAAGGCTCCCTGCTCTGTCGGCATCCTTGTGAACCGTTATCAGTCAAGTGCCCTAGAGCCTATGTATCGTATTGGACTGATCTTTCTAGGGGGCATGGATGACAGAGAGGCACTTGCATTAGCAATGCGAATGTCCACCTATCCTCGTGCAAGAGTGATTGTCACATGGATAAAATCATGGAGCCACACGTACAGGGACAAGGATGAAGCAGAGGCATATCTAGACGAGGAGTTGATAGAGGATTTCAAGGAACGAGCAACAGAGGAACTGAGGATGGTGTACAAGGAATCAATTGCAAATGATGGGGTAGAAACAACACGCATTGTGCGCTCAATGGATGATTCGGTCGACTTGATGATAGTGGGTAAACACCATGATCGAAGCAATCCAGTCATGCTAGGCCTCACGGAGTGGAGTCAGTCCTCGGAGCTGGGTATCATTGGAGACATGTTGGCTACTTCAGATTTTCGATTTTCGGTTCTGGTGATACAGCAAGAGCCACCAATAAGAGGTGTGTCAATGGTAGATAGAGCCAACTGACAAGCTGAGTCAATTAGCCATATCCTCTATGGATTCGGAAAACGCATTTGGAGATTTCCCTGAAGATGAAGACGATATCCGACATATCAGGTTACAATAGTCAGTAGAATTGTAGTGTATGTACGAATGGAATTGTTTGTCCACAAACATAAACTATTCTCAATCCCAATTTTGGGATAAAAAGTATTAGTCGTGTCCACTAAAATATTTTTCCAATAACATTACATATGGGAAATGAATCATAGATTAAATCTTTTATGGGAGTCTATATCAACGAGTGCCAAAAAATTCTTAATTAATCATTTTGACCGATTCAAGCAAATATTCAATTAGAAATTTGATGAAAATATGTTAGCGTGAAATACCACCGCTTGACCCTTAATTCATGTAACATTATTCATATTTCTTGTCTTGTTGGGAATGAGGGTATGGAGCTTTTTTCGTAGAACTCTTTACAAGTTTTAGCAGTTGAAGAAAGGAAAAATAGATTCTAAAATTTCGCGTCCACCGGGAAGGTCATGGGATGCAAATACCTGTAAAGAAAAATTAGGAGAAAAGGAAGAGTTCAATGCCAGAATCGAAGCAACGAGGTAGTGAGCTAGCACGCAGATGAGGTTCACACTATGATTAGCCTCGGGCAGAGAGCTTTGCGTGCCTTTACGCGGTAAACCCGTGTGCAATGCAGTGCGACGGTTTTAAGGTAATGAAGGAAGGAAGCTACTTAATGCAGCTTGTCTGTATAATCATATATCCAAAGGCTCTTTTAGCTGTGTTAATGTTTGCAGAAATCCAGGTTTTTCTTTCGTAAAGCCACTTGCTTGGATAATGCAACAGCTCAGTGATGAAAATTTTGCTTCTTCAATTCTGTGCTTTAATAATGATTAGAGGTATGAGAGGGTTTGATTGATAATAATTAGACACGTTTATAGTAACCTAAACAACTTTTCATTCGGTTTGGATGAGACCTCTGCCGAGTATTTTAATGTTAAAATAATTAATAGAATGTCAATCTTAAACTTTTTTGTTCGGAGAATTATACATTATTTCTTTTGGTCGTACCGAACAAATATCACAAATAGAATCAGACAGAATAGTGGGATTCAAGAAAAGTAATAGGTTTCAGCTCTGTTTCTTCTTCTCCCCTTTCTCTGACCCAAATGTTCAATATTAATAATTCCGAGTATGAAAGGTGAGGCGTTTTGATCTTAGATCTGACTCATACACAACTACCGTACAAAACCTGATATTATCCAACGGGGTACGAGGGATTAAAATTTTCCAACAAATTCAATGGAGGTCTTTTAATGGTCAGGACCAGAGATTATGGGTTGGGTTTGCCAAGTAATTTGGGGTCGCAAATGGGAGTTTCTAGTTCTCAGACCTGACTTCGCTGTTTTTCCCGATTGTCGTGGGAACCCTCTAATCGAAGCATTTTCTCATCAGGGAGAATTAGAAGCATTTTTTTTCGTCAAATTTCATCCACTTCCAATTTATGCTTACTCTCTCTCTCTCTCTCTCTCTCTCTCTCTCGTGCGGCTAAGCTTTCAACCTCTCTCCTTGTTCTTTCCACCAACCTTTCCTCAACAAATTGGTTTCGAGTCAAAATGAACATTATCCTCGGTAGTTTTATATTTTGTCCATATTTGTGTATGACTCCAGAATTTGGTATTTAACTCCACATGCAAGAGGATTCCATGGACATTAAAAACGTGTTGTTTCATCATGTAAATCGTGAGGTAATCACGGGACCGGCCTTCCGGGCGGGAGAGGGTCTTGTATGCCAGGATGCTACGAAGATCAACTCCCATGGAATTTTTTCAAAGGATGACATTTTATCTTATACCATACCTCTCATTCTCGCCCAATTCATCCTCATAATTTTCACCACAAGACTCACTCATTTCCTCTTGAAACCCATCCAACAGAGCATCATGAGCGCCCAGATCATAGTAAGACCACTCTCTTGCTCTCTCTTTAGTTTCATAATAATTAATCATCATAATCTGAATATTAAGATTGCCAGCCTAATTTACATCAAGTTAAAGTGGCACCAAATCTTGTCCCTAATAAATGCAGTAGTTAGAAGAAGGAGAGGAAATGGGGTGAAAGACTTCTCTTTTAAATTTCCTTGTAATATAATCATAGAAGGGGAAAGAATAATTTCTCTGCAAGTAAATTTTATCTTCAAATTGTTTATTCTCTTTGGCACATCTACCCTCCTTTAGAGAGTAAATAGGGATGTGAAAAGGGAGTGGTGCAAGAGAATTGATTTTGATGAGGTGATGATTCATTCTAATCAGGGTGGTATAATAATGGGTCCCTCATTTCTAGGCCGCAACCCAGAATATTCCAGGAAGCTGTTTCCTCCCTCATCCACAATGGTGCTGGAAACCTGGGCGTATTTCGGATTTATGCTTCACCTCTTCTCAGTTGGCATACAAATGGACGTAAGCCTGTTGAAGAAAGCAGGAAGAGACGCAATAGCGATTGGAATTGCCAGCTTTTTGTTGCCTTACGCGATTCAATTATTGGTTTTTATGGTTCTGATCGCTAGCGCAGTAAAAATGGAGCCGGGAGTTGTATCCAAGCTTCGACTGGTAGTTATAGCCAACAACATCACTTCCTTTCCTGTGGTCGTTAACCTCCTCAAGGATTTGAACATTCTTAATTCGGAGCTTGGACGATTTGCAACCTCCGCAGCCATGATCAGTGACTTGTGCAGCTCCTCTGCGGCTTTGCTTCTGAGCTTAGGGGGGAAATCTGTATCCGGAGCTGCAATGTCTCTGTTCTGGTTTTCCGCCTTCATTTCCATTTTGGTGTTTGTGGTCCGACCTTTGCTGTTGTATGCATCAAAGAAAATGAAAAAAGGTGTGAATGGGATGATGAAGCAGGCCGAGTTCTTGTTGACTATGATTATTCTCTGTCTAGTTTCTTTATGTGGCCTGTTGGTTGGTCATAGTATGATACTGGGGCCATTTGCTATGGGGATTGTCATACCTGGAGGATCTACTTTGGGATTGGCTCTCATAAAAAAACTGGATACCATGGTTACAGGGGTATTTATGCCAGTTTTCTATACCGTCAGCGGCATAAGAGCCAATTACTTTGATATTCGTGAAAAGAACTCCTTTGTATTTGCAATTGTGATTGTAGCAGGCTACATAGCAAAGTTCAGCGGCACTTACTCTGTAGCTCTATACTGGGGCGTGCGCTTCAAGGATGCTGTTGCTCTTTCTCTTATAATGTGCAGCAAAGGAGTCGTGGATATTTGTATTTATACCTTGTGGAAGGATAACGGGGTATCTCATCTCTCTCTCTCTCGCCACCCCCAATATATATATTATTAGGACAATGGAAATAATTATGATAGAATTTATCATTTAGTAAGCTGTTATTTATATATGTAAAATAGTGCATAAGAAGATTTATCGAGTGACTTGTTAACAACTTAGTCACCATTAGAAGTAGCATTGTCTTCCTTTTCCACAATGGTTTACTGACATCGTATTATTGTGAAAATTTGTTTATAAATTTGACATGTATTCAATGATGAATAAACAGATACTTGATGACCGCGCTTATGCACTTCTGATTTTCACAATGGTGTTGTCTATGGTAATTTCAAGCCCCGCCATAAAATACCTCTATGATCCATCAGAAAGATACACCGCTTATGCCGGAAGAAGGGCAATAGCACATTGCAAGAAAAAACAAGAACTCCGCATGCTTGTGTGCATAAACAAAGAAGAAAATGTGCCGGCTCTCGTCAACCTCCTCGAGCTTTTCAATCCAACTAGACGCATTCCCATCACAATCTTCGCCATCCATCTCATAGAGCTCGCAGGACGTGCAACATCCGTCCTCCTCCAATTCGACCCCGAGAAAACCTTGGCCTCTCAGCCCAACCATGCCGAGCGCATTGTAAGATCCTTCATCAACTTCAAGCAAAGAGGTGAGGGAAGAAGGACCGAATACTTTACATCCATTGCACCTTACGGAAGCATGCACAATGACGTCTGTACCTTAGCGTTGGACAAGGAAGCAAGCCTTGTAATAGTCCCATTTCACAAGCAATGGACCATAGACGGCTCGGTAGGTGCTGTCTCTTCCAATGAAAGGACCGTGAATCGCAATATCTTGGAAAAGGCTCCGTGCTCTGTGGGTGTACTCGTGGACCGTTCCTTACTAGGTGCCCGCCCACCGGTGTGTCGGGTCGGACTAATCTTTTTAGGAGGCGCAGACGATAGAGAAGCTCTTGCACTGGTCATGCGATTGTCCTCCCATGCCAATGCAACTGTGGTTGTGACTTGGATCAAGCAGTGGGACTGCATGTCCGAGGACATGGATGACAGAGGGAGGAATCTAGACGAGGAGTCAATCGAAGAGTTCAAGGGAGGAGCAGTAGAGAATGAGAGAATGGTATACAAAGAAGCAACAGCGAACGATGGGGTGGAAACAAAAAGAATTTTGCATTCAATGGAGGACTCAATCGACTTGATGATGGTAGGGAAACACCATCATCGTAGCGGTCCGGTGATACGAGGTCTGACAGAGCGGAGCGAGTATCCAGAGCTAGGTACCATTGGAGACCTATTAGCCACTTCAGATTTTCGGTTTTCAGTTCTAGTGATACAGCAACAGCCATAAAGAGTAAGACGACGTGATTCGAAGGTGGGACAGCCAACAAGCAGACAGGCAGCACATAATCGATCAACCATGCACAACATACGTACTGAAAGTGATACTGTCGGGAGATCAGATTACCAAAACTCGTGTCCGTGTGCTACATAGAGAAGCAACTGTTTATCCACATCTCAGTTCTAAATCTATGCTTGAGTTCAATGTCCGCCCTCAATTTAAGATTGTTTTCTTAGTTCTCTGTGAGAACTTTTAGATGTGGGACTTGTAAGATTTTAGACAAAAAAAAAAATTAAAAAAGAAAACATGTCTAAAAGAAAAAATTGCAAGAGATTGTTTAAAAGTAATTCAATGTAGTTTTTCTTCCTAATCTGTAGCGTAAAAAATCTTCTATTATTTTGAGGGTGGGTTTTGGGGCCCCTTTACACTATAATTAATAAATTCAGGCCATTTATCATAATCTATTTTAAGATTAGAAATGTTAAGTTTTTGCTAGTATTAGTTACATATACAAAAAAGTTGAATATTATGTTAAAAAAAACAAGAAAAGAAAAGAAAAGAAACAAACCAATAACAATTAAACGCTTAAACCTTTAAAAAATTTCTGGATTACTTTTGTAAGAATTGTATTTTCTTGTGGTTAGGTGAGCTGCCCATATCTCATTTTTTCAGAAAATGTTGGTCGTTTACTACTAAAGTACAAAAATATAGAAGTTTCGTGATATTGTTTGGAGAGAGGGAAAAAAAGTTATATACTCAAGAGTGTGAAATTGTTACTAGAGATTTTTTTTTCCAATTATTGCATGATTTGTCGTAATTAAGTTAATTAAGAATTTCGAGTGCTCAATGTGTAAGGCCAAGAGAGCGTATCTGGTTTTGAGGGTTTTAGGATGTCTTATACCTACGAGAGTCGAGCGCCGTCGGGGTGTTTCAACCCTTTCCTTATCGAATCGATTCGGAAATTTCGATAATTCAATATTCCGAATTGATCATAATTTTTATCGTATGGGATCTTTCGTTTTTGGAGAGAATTCTTTCCTTAACTGAAAGATCTAAAAAATATTACTCTTAAATAGGAGATTGGAGATATTTCGACCTTTATTTAGAATCGTTAGAACTGTTGGCTATTGATCGGTCGTTCGACCGATGAATAGTCCTCAGGGTTCATTCGTTCGATAGACCAATAGTTAGGTATCCAATCAGGGAGATTACTTTCGCTTAATAAATCTTGTTCGGTTCGTGGAGCGATCAAGACCCTATCATTCGGGAGATCCAGACAACTAAGGTCATTCGGTAGATAGTCATAGAGAATATTGAATATCGATCGGTAGCTGTCATTTGTGGGCCTTGTGTATGGGCCTTTCGAGAGTTGACCTTTCTAATTAGGCCTAGGACTATATCTCATTATTTGTCCCCGACTCATGATCTTCTTGATAAAGAAGCGCCAAGAGTAGAGACCTATAAGGGTGAGGCGTGCTTAATACGTTACAAAAGCATAGGGGTGTTAGGTTCGTCCTAATCCATTCCACTTTCTTGCCACGAGCGCGGATGTGTTTCATCAGAAGTGACCCCTTCATGGGGAATTGAAGACAATTTATTTTTTCATTTATGATAGACTATTCTCGCTAATCCGTTTCACATTTCCTGAGTTAATTATGGTTTTCTTCTCCACTGTTATAAACAGCTATGACGGGTACTTATTTTTTGAGAGTGGTTCCTTTTCGAAAGTTATTTCGTGGGATGTTTTGGTATGCAGAGCTCGATGGCTCGGATAACTTCTACTGGAATGAGATCTCATTAAGGAGGGGGACCACCGGAATAAGATCTCATTATGTTAGCCATTATTCGGTTGGCATGGTGAGATCATCCATCGCCAGCGGAGGGGCGTCTTGTACTGCCTTGGGTGATCTGTCCAGGTTCCCCTGAGTTTTGTCTTTGTTCTCTTTTGTTCTCTTGTAGTTTTCTTCAACTCTCGTCAGAGTAGATCTGCTTCTGGCTTTAAGCTTCATACTGAGATGTTGAGTAATACCGGTCTTTCGAACCGCCAGACGTTCGTTAGTTAGGTTGGGGGGTCACACTCATTCGTTCAGGGAGCTCTATCTCTTATTGATAATACGTTCGATCGATAGGAACTGGACGACCTGGGCATGCTATGCGATATGGAACTTTTAGATTGAAGGGTCGTGTCCACCCGTTCGGAAAATTCAATCATTTATTGACGACACGTACGAATGATAGGATCTGGGTGACTTACGTCCGCCATGCGATAAAAAATTTTTTAGATAAAGGGGGCGTGTCCATCTATTTGGGGAGTTCCATCCCTTCTTGACGACAAGTACAAATGATAAGATTTGGGCGACTTAGCCCTGCCATGTGATAGGAAATTTTTAGATAGAGGGGTCGTGTCCACCCGTTCGGAAAGTTCCATCCCTTATCGACGACACATACGAACGATAAAAAGTGGACGATTTAGGCACGTCATGCGATAGGAAATTTTTAAATAGAGGAATCGTGTCCACCCGTTCAGAGAGTTCTATCCCTTATTGATGACACGTACAAACGATAAAATCTTTCGATTGAAGTGCAAAAATCGTTTGGTTCTTACTGAGTTAGCCCTTCTGGCTACAGATAATTCCCGGGTTTACTGATAGTATGTGCGTAGGTTCTCCGAATTCCAAGTCCTAGGCACTGTCGATCTGTCTAGATTGTCAAGACGATAGATTCCCGGTCGAACTACGAAACACACTCGATATGGGTCATTCTAGTTAAAAGCGAGTTTGACCCCAGGTTGGGGTTGACCGGTAGTTTCCACCTTCTTTAGTACCAGTTCGACTGGTCTGAACATTTGATTCTTGTCTCTACGATTATGATATCGTGTCATCTGTTGTTGATAAGCCGACATTTGTACTGATATGGATTCTCGTAATTCTGGAAGTAAGTCCAATCTTTCACGCAGGGTACGTTCGTTTTGCCTAGCATCATATTAGGCCACCCAAAGTGAGTGAATTCCTATCTCCACAGGTATGACTGCCTCGCTCCCATAAGTTAGATTGAACGGAGTTTCTCCCGTTGCTCTTTGGGGTGTAGTGCGATATGACCAAAGGATATTGTAAAGCTCTTCAGCCCACTGCCCCTTGGCGTCATCTAGCATCGTTTTTAATCCTTGTAGGATCGTTCGGTTGATTAACTCAGTCAGCCCGTTGATTTGCGGGTGAGTGACCGATAAAAATCGATGTTGAATCTCGAGTTTTTCACAGAACTCCCAAAAGTGCTTATTATCGAATTGCTTCCTGTTGTTCGTAATAAGGACACCCGGTATACCGAACCGGGTGACAAAATGTGCCCACACGAAGGACTGGACCTTGGCCTTCACCCACTTGGTGAAGTAGTCGATCGCTACTATAAGGAATTTTCATTATCCTATGTCTGGGGGAAACGGTCCAAGAATATCCATCCCTCATTGAGTGAAAGGCCAGGGGCTAGATATAGGGTTGAGCTCGGTGAAAAGTAGTCGAGGCACTGAAGAGAAACACTGACACTTGTTGCATCGTTTTACGTAGTTGTCAGAATCGACTGTCATGGTTGGCAAGTAGTACCCCTGATGAAGGGCTTTGTAAACAGATTTCAAGCGCCCAAGTGATTACCACATATTCTTTTGTGAATCTCTCGGAGGACATAGTCCCCCTCTTCGGGAGTTAGGCACCACAAATATGGGTAAGTAAATGACTTCCAGTAAAGAATCTCATCAATTATGGCATAGTGAGCGACTTTTCGCTTCAATTTCATCGTTTCCCTTGAGAACTCCGGTAGACGGTCATGAATACCGAGATTTAAAAAAAAATTAAAAAAAATGAAATGAATGAAAGAAAAAAAAATGGGTCCCACCACCACCACCACCACCCACACTTTCCCTTCTTCTTTTTCTTTCTTTTTTCTTCTTTTCTTTTTCTCTTTTCCTCCCCTACTCCCGACTCTCCCTCTTCGTGCTTTGCATTCGTCTCCTTTTCCTGTCTTGTTCAATCTCCCACCAAACTTCAATAAATTCTCAATTTAATTGCACCCACCAACCATCAATACTTCAAATAACTCTTGGAATGGAGGATTGAAGTGAGAAAACCTAGGAATTTGCTTGAATGGAGAAAAACTAGGGTTTTGAAACCCAAACCCAAAACGCAATTCGACTCCAAAATCAAGGTAATTCCTTACCCTGAATCTTGGATTTTACTTCTTTATTATTATATTGAAATGTATTGTAGAGATTTGATGGAAATCTCTTATGAAAGCAAACTCTAGAATTGTGAATAGTGAAAATTTTGGGGAAAATAAAGAGTGATATGATGGGATTTTTCAGATCTGCCGCAGACTGGAGCTGGGCGGAGACGACGGAGGGCCGAGACCCTCCGAAAGATAGGAAGTTTATAAGTGGTGGACCGCGTCCACCCGTCCGAGAAGTTACATCCCCTATTGATGACGCGTACAAACGACTGGAGCTAGGCAACTGATTTCGTTCGTTTCGAAGGGGTTGATCCCTCTTGTTATCAAACGCCTTGGCGTTTTCAACAGTAATGTATTTCTCGACTCGGGCGTAGAACTCCTGGATAGTTGCATGAGGGTTCTTCGTAATTAACACCTTCATGCCAGAAGGTCGTAACCCTGTTAATAGCGCAGCCAGCGTGATCGAGTGGTTTAAAGACGGTACCCTCATCATCACTGCCTTGAATCTTTCCAAGAAGTCCCTTAGGGACTCTTTCTCCCTTTGATATAGTGACAAAAGTGAGGTGGACTTCCTCTTGACCCCTCTATTTATCACAAAATGTGACTCAAACTGCTCTCGTAGTTAAAAAAAGGTCTTTATGCTCAACGATGGAAGGGAATTGAACCTGGTCAGTGCGTTTCCTGACAAAGTGGTGGGAAAGTGTTTACATATGGCCTCATCGGATATGTCTCTAGATACCATTACAGTTACAAAATTGGCCACATGATCTCGGGGATCCGTTGTTCCATCGTATCTTTCCATGGGAGGTAGGAGCACATTGCAAGACATGGGTTCTGAAGAGACCTTCGGGTCGAAAGGTGAAACCGGAGAGTCAAGAGAAGGTTGGTTTCCCTGAGCGTTAACTCGCTTAAATTCTTCGGCAATGAGTTCTTCGACTTGCTTTCGGAGGTCGTGAGAGTCTGATCTAGAATTCATAGACACTTCCCGATGTGGGGGTGACTGTCGCCGCCGAGGAGGCCTAGACCCCCCAACGGAACACTGGCCCTCTGGCCTAAGGGCATGACTAAGGCCCTCCAACTGGTTGCTCATATCTTGAATTCTTGATTCTAGCCTCTCCATTTGGGGGTGGTTGATTTCCTCTGGAGGAGGGGCCACGATCGACTGGCCGGGAATTGCAAGTTGCATGGCTTGTTCTTGGCGAGGGGGATGAGGAGAGGTCGCCTGATCATGAGAGGAGCGATCGGGCGCTCTAGGAAGGGCAGCCTCAGAAGGCGTTGCAGTTCGTCCCTCTGCAATGGAGACGGCTCTTGAAGATGCTCTGATTCTTGGCGACATAGTCATTAGAATAACGAGAGTTTCTCTAGTCTGTTTCCTATGGACGGCACCAATCTGTTGGAGGTGGGTTATAACTCCACAGATACCGGCTCCTTGTAGACTCGAACGGTCTCTGCCAGTAGAGAGAAAAACACCAATAAAAATTGTCGGAGGGTGTTCCGGCGAGAAGACTCCGACGCTTAAGTCAGTAAAGAGCGGTTTTCGAATAAAAGAACAGACTTAGAACTTTAGGGGGTGATTTCCTATGATTGGTGTACCCAATGTGTTTGTCCTCCAGAACGTATCTGGCTTAGTGGGTTTTGAGAGATCTTATACCTTTCAGAGTCGTGCGCCGCTTGGGGACTTCAACCCTACCTTCCTTATCGAACTGATTCAAAAATCTCGAGAATTCAATATTTTACGTTGGTTGCGATTCTCACCCTTTGGGAAATTTTCGTCTTCGAGAAGGATATTTTCCTTGGCTGAAAGATCCCAAAGATGCCGTTCTAAAATAGGAAACTAGAGTTATTAGGATGTTTTGACCTTCTCTTAGAATCGTTAGAGATATTGACTGTCGATCGGTCGCCCGACTGTTGAAGAGTATTCAAGACTTGTTCAGTTAAAGAGTTGACGCCTGATCGCCCGATCGGGGTGATCACCATTTGCTTGGTGTACTACGTTAGATTAGCAAGACGACTAAAACCCTATCATTTGGAAGATCTGGTCGGCTAAGACCTTTCGGTAGGTTACCGTGGCAATCATTAAATACCGGTCAGTAAATACCCTTTGTGGGCCTTTCAAAGATTGACTCTTCTCATTGACCCTTGGATCACGTCCCATCATATACCAATGCAATTCTTGCTCTTAACAAAGACCCAAATCGTGATTATATAGTTGTTTGAATTATCTGAAAACTCAATCATTTTTTTTCTCTTTCATTCGCAATAGATTCTTTGAATTTGTAATGATAAAATAAAAAGCAATCAAAACGAGAGAAAAAAGTTTCTGGGGTACAAAAATCCTAAAATTAAAGATTTACATATTTATTTAAAAAAAAAAATCTTGGAAGCCATGGCCAACCCAAAGATAACACAACTCCGCCCTAGGATAGAATGAGTTACTAGATTAAATCATAGATTTTTAGTGTTTTGATAGGGTTATATTAATAATAGACTTAGAGAGAATTTGAAATTGCTTATAAACTGGTCAAAATAACTATAATTTAAAATTAAAATTCTAATCGCTTGATAATTAAAATTTATAAAAATGTTTATAAATTAAAAAAGTGTTTATAAGCTAAAAAAATAATAATCTACTCCTATCAGTTTTTTTATTTTAATGTTTTTAAGCATAAATAAAATAAGTTATTTTAACTAATAAAAATACATTTTTACCCTTTATATTTTAACAAAAATTATAATTATACCACAAACTTTATCTTCTCATCTAGTAATAAGGTTTCACTAATTTTAATAAATTTCATTATGTCAACTTACATATTTCTCTGTAATTCATCTCTCTCTCCATTCTAAAATTTTTTATTTCGAGTTTTATAATATATTTATAATTATAGATTTTATTGTAAATTATGTTAATTTAAATTATATATTTTTATTTGTAAAAATAAATTTAAAAATTATTTACTTCATTTATTCATTTTTAAATAAATTGTTTTAATTTTTTTCTGTCATTTAAATTGTAATACTGTTCACTTTTAAAATATATATTCTATAGTTATGTAAAAGTATATTATACTTGCAATGGTCTTTTATCTATTTTATATAGTTTATAATTAATTATTTTACCAAACAATTAACTACTTTTAATTAACGTTTATTCAAACAGATAGCAACTTATTTTTAAAAAAAAAACTAAAATGAATTTATAAGTTAAAAAACTGTTTATAAACACTAAGTGCTTATAAGAAGCTTTTTTTAAATAATTCCAAAAGGTCCCTCAATATAGTTAAAATCAATGTTATTAAAATCTCGATCAGTCAATCAGATCAATTCAATCCATCATTTAAATATTTCACGGTTCGGCTCAATTGAAAAACCATTTTTGCATTAAACTATTAAAATCTGTGGGTCAATTGCAGATGAATTGCGATCCCGCGGGTTAAAACAAAACTTTGAGTGTTATAACTTAAAATTAAAAAAAAATAAAAAATCTCGTTCTTCTCAACTCTTCGAATGACTTCTCTCCCTCTCTCTCTCTCTAATCTCTTCATTGTATAAGATTTCTGACCTAAAGTAAAGTCCCTCCCCCCACCTCTTTCTGCGATTTCCATATTTATCTTCAAGTTCAACTTCAAAGTCTTTGGAATTAGTTCTAATTTATGAAATTGCAGGTGATTACCCTTTGTTCCGCAGTCGCGATTTGTCTCTCTCTCCCTCTCTCTTAGGTTTTATGGTCTAGGCTTGACTCTCTCTCTCTCTCTCTCTCTCTCTCTCTCTCTCTCTCTCTTTGTACGCAATGTGCAATTCTAATTTCTTAGTGATGGGACGTGGCCCAATCGCCTGAGCCAAGAGAGTCAATTCTAAAAAAATTCCGCAAAAGGTGCTCATCGATCAATCTACCAAAGGGCCATAGCTGTCCCGATCATTCTACTGAAAGGCCTTAGTCGTCCGGATCTACCGAACGATAGGGTCTCAGTCGCCCTGATAACCGATCATGACCTATCGGGTAAGGACAGTCACCCCGATTGAGTAAGCAAACGTCAGCCTCCCGATCGGACCAATCCCGAAGGTCCCTTATCAATCGAGCAACCGATCAGTACGCGGCACTCCAAACGATTTTAAAGGAATGTCAAGATTTCTTTAACTTCGGTTTCCTATTTCACAATGGTAAATCGCGGATCTTCCAGATAAGGAAGGCATCTCTCCCAAAGATGAAGGTTTCCCGGTATATGAGGATCGTAATCAATTCATAATATTAACTTCCGAGATTCCCGAATCAGTTCGATAAGAAAAGTAGGGTAAAAGTCCTTCAACGACGCACGACTCTCACAAGTATAAGATGTCTCAAAACCCTCGACAACATGTACGCTCTCTAAGCCTAACACAGGGGGCACATTGATCACAGAGAACCACTCTCCCTCTACTCTAAGTCTGTTTCACTCAAACGAAAATCGCTCTTTACTGACTTGAGCGTCGGAACCTCTCCGTCGGAATACCCTCCGGCGATTTTTACAGGTATATCAACCATTGACGGCAATCGTTCGAGTCAACAAGGAGCTGGTATTTGAAGAGTCAAAACTCACCTCCATTACTTAGGTTTTGCAATGTGTATTAAGGATGACAATGAAACGGTTATGATTTGGGTATCATCTCTGATCTTAAATTTTAACTATAATATCTATATTCGATACTAACTCAATTTAGGTAAAAAAATAAAAAATCATATCTAACCCTAAAGATTTTTTTAAAAATCCAATCCGACCCGATATAATACATGTATTCCAATCCGATCTTAAACCAACTCATACCCGATATATATCTAATCCATATCTGATCTAAATCATAGTCTAATACATTCTTTTTAAATTTAATAATATTTGATCAAAAATGAAAATGAAATTTACAATTTATAACAAACTCTAAAAATCTTTTTATTTTATTTAATAATATTATATTAAAATAAAATTTTATTTTATTATAAATTATTATCGAATCAGGTTATTTATAATATAAATTTATATCTGAATTGATCTGACTATTTTAATATTCAAATCTAACCCTCACCAAATATTTGAAAAAAATAAACACAAGTCAGATCGAATATTTTGAATATTCTTTAAATCAAATCGAATATTAGCATCCCTAAGTCGTACTAACGTCAAATTAAGTGGCCATTTGACCTGAAATGGTAAAGCTCATGTTCGGAAACAATATAAACTTGACAACTTGCCATGTGCAGATCAGGATAAGGTTAATGTCTGATTTCAAATATGAATTTTAAGAATGATGATTGATTTTATATTTATTAAAATTTAATTTTTAAATTTTTATATAAAAGCATAAAATAAATATATATATATACTTATTTTAAAAAATAATTTTATATATTTTTTAATTATTATTAAAAAAAATCAATAATTTAATCACGTTGACTTATGATTAAATCGGTTAAATCAAAATTTTAAAGTTTATGAGTTGATATATAATCTGATAACATTAAATCAAATACTATATAATGAGAGAAGATTTTGATGATTATGAACCTTAGATAACCTCTTAGCACTCTTTCAACAAAGAAAGAAAGAAAAAAAAAATGCCCATGGTTCATAAATGGAGAAGTGGTTCATAGTGCGACAAATGGGAACAGAAAGAAATATTTTAAGCCCATATAACCTGGCCTAATAGTATCGTGACCCACCCCCCAATTATAAGATCTTAATGTTTTGTACAGCCCGAGATAGTCCATTCTTAAAAGGAGTGGTCCTTTCTGTGTGATATCTTCCTTGGTTTCTGATGCAGGGCTATATGCATGTTCATGTTAGAGAGAGAGAGAGAGAACCTTATTAAATAAAAATAGGCAACCAACTTGAGATTAAAGTCAAGGACTTTTTTGACCATTTCACCGACAAACCAGACCCATATTGTGATACGTACCAAAATTGATCTAAGGGTGAAGACTCTGCCAAATTTTACATCCTCTGGGGAATTGGGTAACTGAATCCGTGAACACAGTGTTCGATCTTTTTGTCCTATAAAATTAAAACAACGATGCACAATGCTCGATGCTTCAACTAGTTCTGGGGGATCTATCACTCTGGCTTTGATCAAATATATATATATATTTTTTTTTTTAATTGAAAAAAAAAAAAGTGTACCACATCACATGTTTCACCCAATGGCATATCTGTCTTGTTTTGTGACTAGAATAAATTCTAGCCTTGCACGGGACATGTTACATGGTCCAAAGCTTTTGATTAGTTCTTGATATAAATTTATATTATGTCAAACTTTACTCGGAAATTGTGTTAATAATAAACAAGAAAATGGGAAAGAAAATCATATAAATGTTTATATGAAAAATCTCAAATCAAGAAAAATCACAGGTAAAAGAAAAAACAAAAAAAAAAAATTCTCTATATGAGAATAATGGATTACAAGAGTAATTGTCAAATGAATAATAACCGAAAGATATAATGAATTTATATATATTTATTTTATATATATTAAAAATAAAATCCTAACCCAAAAATATAATGAATATATATTGGATTGAATCAAAAAAAAAAAAAAAAAGGATCATGATAATATAACAAATGGAAATCTGTAGACCGCAAGATTGCATTAGTGATCGATGATGGGCATGTGGGGTCTGAACATAAACGTAACAAATGGATCATGATAATATGCTTAGTGATATATTGGGGTTTGGGAAAGAGGTATGTGAATTTGATGGCTAAATATTTATTGGGGAGAGCCTGGTTTTTTTTTTTTTTTTTGGGGGGGGGGGGGGCGTTATCCATGTGAGAACTGAGCTATTCCATGCATTGATTAAGGAGAATTGCCAGCTTGTTTTGCATTTATTTTGCTATGGCTTGCAGATGTCGCTAATTCAGAACTTTGGAGTTATTATTCCCATATGATTACCAAAATTAATTATTGATCTGTTTGGGAGTGGTTTGGCATTGACCTTCACTCCCCAACACCTACAATGTCCTAGATAGATGGTGGATTTAACATGGACCCCTCTCTCTCTCTCTCTCTCCCTTAACCACAAACGGTGCCATTGATGATGATTTTTTTTTTCCTTAAGGGTAAATCCACAAGCTGTTTCAAATCCAATTTTCTGCATCAATGCAGAGGAAAGGTCTGGAATTATTAGAATCACCCGACTGCATAAAACTACAGATGGAATTGAATTGAAGAAGCTTATCTCCTCCATAGCTCATACAACATAATCAAATTCTCTCAATCATTAACCTTTTAACTTAGTAAGTACGGGTTTTTTTTAGTGAATTTTTTATATCCAGTTACCTACCCTTGATCTGCCTGTTTTTGTTAACTAATCAATTCTTGACATGTCATTTACATTTAGAATTAGCTTAGACTTGAGGCTTGAGATAATTAATTAAAATTGACAAATTTTTTTTTTTTCAATCTACGTGTGCGCCTGTTTGTGCGCCTAGCCTACAATTTTATTAAGAAGGTGATGGTTCTGGGATCTGGTGATTTATAATTTGCATGATGAGCCAGACTGATGCTCATTTGCCGCAGCTTAATATAAGAAAATCACAACTGGGTGGGTCTCCTGTTTAACTGTGGCATGTGCACATGCATTATCAACATATCAACTGAATATTTGAAATCCCTTAATCCTTTGCCTGCAAAATGAATTGAATTGCTTATTCTGACAACTAAGAATATCTAACTGTGTAGATTATTATTAAGATTTATGGACTTAATTGGGCAACTACTTGACCAAAACCTAGTAACAACTAAGAATAATAATTAAAAATAATAACAATAATAATCCAGAATGGCTGAAATCACAAACTTCCCCACTCCACGATCGCTTCCCCTGCCCAATAATGAATAAAGCATGTTTGAGCATACCACCAAATGGAACGACTCCATTCTTTTTTTTTTTTTTTTGAAGGGGGGGGTTAAAAGATTGAGCGCAAAATGAAAACGGGGGTGACATAAAATCACAACCAGCTGCAAGACAACAAATTAGATTAAGGGGTAAAGTAATACAAGCAAAAGACGAAGATAAAAGCTACAACTTTCAAAGAACAGACACCATTTTAAAGAATTTTAATAATATTTTTAAAACTTTTAATGTTATTTTTATATTTTCTAATAATATTCAAATTTTGTGGGGGCAATGGAATTTGCCCCTTACTGCAACCCCTCAGATGGAGAACACCATGGGTTTAGAATTTTGACGAACACCCAAACATGAACGAGCTTTCTTGAATAAAAAGATAAAAAGTACATATTTTTCTTTTCTTGAAACCAAATTAAGTTAAAATGAGTTTAAGCAGCAAAATATTACTAGACAATTTTTTTTTTTTATCTGTTGTGTAAAATAAATAATAAAAAAATATATATTGTTTAATTCACATTGAAGCATATATGGATAGAGGAAGAGTGAAACGCAGAATGCATCAGTACTGTGGGGTTCAAAGTTTATTGCTATTATAAGGCTTTCCCAAGAATTTGATAAAAGAAAAAGCATTTATTGCTTGCTTACAATTTGCGGCACTCTGTGCGATACAAAACGTCTCCCTCTCTAGCATTTTCCAACCCCAACAGATTAGCATCTCATAAAAATTCGTATTCCGAATCTGCCACTGTTTCCAAGTTGATGGATGGTACCCATAAAAAAAAGCATATACATCTGAAGAGGGTAAAAGGGTAAATTTATCCCCCAAAAATGGGAAAGTGGGAAATACCAACAAGCCCGTGAAGTGGGCGAAGAAAAAAAAAAGTTGCCTTTTCTGAACCAGAAAGGATCACGTAATCTCCGGAAAAATAGTTACAAGTCCTCATGTATGCTCTCCAGATGAGGCCTCCATACGCCGACACGACCGCTCCGATGACGGCTCGATTTTTTATCGGAAATCACATCATTTAAATAGCGATCACATTGTGGAACAATCTCATTTGTGTCAGATTTTCTGGTGATCTTATGTGATGACTTGGCTTTTTTATTTTGGGGCAATGATGAAGATGGGATTAAGAAATAGATGCTACCTCTCTTGAGCTCTGATTCGGGCGACAAAATTATGATCCGACGGACAACGCCTTGCGAAGAAGGTTTGCTTAGCACATGGTTCGGATTGTCCTTTAAAACCTCACCTGCTGTGATTGGGCGACTTAATTCTTCTACGAACCCATTAAGGTGAACTATGCGAATAACATCCAAGGCTCCACAAGGAAGAACACAAGCCAAACAGCACCTAAGAGTGTTCCCCATTTTGATTTTGAAAACTCTGTCTCCTTAGCTTCTCTCTTTTGTTCGTTCGTCCCGGAATTGAGTTTATATATGGTAGGATGAGGGGACATCAGGTACATACTTGGATGTACTGTTATTTAATTTTGGAAGCGAAATGACGAAATTGCCCTCGGTTGATCAAATCCGAATGCATGCTCTTCGGCCAACTCAACTGTTTGCCCTTTCCTTGTTGCGGGATTTAACTTGCGCAGCCCGATTATGATTATATTAGCCCCCATGAGTCAGCCACGTCATTAAACAGTCTTCTTAATTATTATTTTCTTTTTTTTTCTGTTCTTTTTCTTTTCTTTCACGAAGAGCAAGGGCATCACCATTAAAAAGTTCATCATTCCCCTTTAAAACATAAAAGACGACCTGTTTAAGTATTCTCTTTTTCTCCTACATCTCATTAAGTTATTTATCTTAATTTTATTTTAATTTAAAAATCTGAAATAGAAATCAAGTTTTTTATAAAAATAATTAAAATTATCATTATATTAAAAATGTTTGACATTAAAATTTCACCTAAATTTTATCAAACTAATCTCATCCACTTTCTTAAAAGAGACCCATCCTTGTTAACATCATCCCCTTATCAAAATAAAATAAAAATAAAATATTTTCTTATAAATATTATATTCATAAATTTTGTAATCATTAGATTATCACCGATTATCTTATTATTTTATCAAACAAAAAAAATGATAATTATTGAATCTATGAGTATTCATAGTTATGAGATTATAATAAATCCCAAATT
Organism: Dillenia turbinata; assembly: GCA_037126225.1. Classification (NCBI taxonomy): domain Eukaryota; kingdom Viridiplantae; phylum Streptophyta; class Magnoliopsida; order Dilleniales; family Dilleniaceae; genus Dillenia; species Dillenia turbinata. The sequence goes on along the minus strand of JBAMMX010000015.1, from coordinate 25,661,056 downwards.
GTTATTATAGAATTCGAGAGAACACAAGGAGTACAACTATTTCATTTATCATAAGATGGGTAATGGAGACACAATTTCAAAAATCTCATAATTATCCACTTCTATACCTTTTTACGATATTTTTGTTAGATAATTTTGATAATTAATTAATAATGAGTTTTCAAAGAAATTAATCTTATGAATCACCCATAAATCAATGTTCCTTAAATCATTCTTCCAAACACAATTCTTAATGATTTGCCACGATCAAAATGGCAAGAAATTATAGTTTTTTTTTTAGGTACATACTGAAATTTGAATTCGAATCTATTATAAGAGAAGAGGAAAAAAAATATGACTTCAACTAAAGCTAATGGACGAAAAACTACCATTTTCTTTGAAAGGCATTAAAGGGGATAGCAATGAACATGATTAGGGAATGAAATAATAAAACATCTAATTATGATATTATAAACATAAATAATATTGATATGAGTATTATTTTTTTATTATTTATATTTACGAGGAGGTATGATTGATGATGTAAAGGTTATATCAATCTAATTTTAAATGCTCAGTCAAATATTTGAAAATATTTTGAAAGTAATTTTAAAATAAATTTTATTTATGTTTTTAATAATGAAAATTTTGCGTAAAAAGGAAGGGATCTTTAATTAAACAACTACATTACAAATACAGTACAGGCAATAATAATAATTAAACTCTGTTCTCCACGTGGGCTTCACCCGTGAAAACTTAGTAAATTCATGCATGGCCAGGCCAGGCCAGGCCACGTACAATTTGATTTGGCATTATATGAAGGGGTGGTTCTGTCTTTTCGCACAATTTTGTTCTAAATACAGGAATTCCCTTTACATTATTTGTGGACAAAGTACGGCCCTGACCGTGCCCTCCCCCATCAAAACCTTTTTTTTTTTTTTAAAGAAAATAAAAATAAAAATACAGTAACACTAACAACTTAGCTGGCAAAGCAAATAAACAATTTCGGACTACGCGTCTCCCAACCCAAACTACCGTAAATTATAGTTATTTTATTGGTATTTTGCGGGCTTTGGCAGCATCACCACGGATTACGGGTCTTCTTTCAAAACAAAAAAAATTGGAGGTATCAATCTTTTATTTCTACAATTTTAGGGTACCGAATTCATGTTCCCATTAAACTATAACAGTTCTAGGGATTGGGTCTAAAAGTAAAAAGCTTTAAATTATAAAAAAAAAAATAGAATAAGTAAAAAATTTGAACACAAATCACTATGGTATGGTATGTTACTTCATGTACCACCCAAAACCAACACCTGGGTTGCTCAGTCTGCTTCAGAACAACTAGTAGTTTAATTAGTTGCAGTTGCTTGCCACTGTTGGGCGATGCTACGAAGGTTCGTGGCGCTAATGTTTCTGCCACCGACCACACAAAAATTGGCTCATATTAAGATTTTCATTAACACCCAATATATATATATATATGTTCTCTAAAGTAGACAATGAGGCATGCGCTCAAGATTCCTAATGTCAGAACAAAACTATTCCATTCGACCGCCATTATTGAGTGAGGTGAGTTTGAATCTGTCTTCACCATAAAGCCAAGTTGGATGTTGGAAGGGCTCCTTGAATCTGATTAATTATATGATGAATGTTTTTGTTTTTCATGGGTTCATTTCGGAGCACTCAAATTTGATCCGTACCTGCTCCAGCACCGCCCCGACACACACACACGCACACACACGGACACGGTCCATTTGCGTTGCATTACATAACATGCGACCACTGTTATTTCCTTTTTATTTTAATTTGTGTTGTATTGGTAACAATATTTATTATCTCTAGGTTCATCAATCATGATAATCTTGACCCATAAGTACCTCGCGTCTCCCATCTGGCATTCTGGGATCTAAAAATTTAACATACCCAAGGTACTGTTTTGGCTCTACTTTTGTCTTCATAGCATACTTGTGTCCGTATTGTATATACAAATGATACGTGTACAAATACACACACACACACACATATAAAGAGCCTCATACCCCCCCCCCGACCCCACAAATGTAGGGCGATGCCCCCATTTGATTATGCTCTATATAATTGGGTACACCCAAGACAAAAACAGTTGAAATGTCAAATTATAGATCAAATTCTTCGCGCCATCTGCCAATGGCCGGTTGGTACGCTTGTGAGGTATCCTCGCATCAGGGCCCTATATACTTTTGGCTTTGGACCCTCTCTGGTGTTTGTATAATCAAGTGTTTGGATTAGTTTGGTCCAAAATTGGCTGTGGTTATATGGCACTGGCACATGCAAAGAGGTAGGGCCGATGGCCAAAAAGTTGAAGCACCAACCTGTGCAAATATCAATCCCAACTAAAAAAAATGGATAAGACCAGGACCAATCTGCCTATATTCAACCCCAGAAAAATATTAAAGCTAGACATAAAATTAAAGAAGAAAGCAGGAGCAAGAAAGAAGATATTAGCAAAGCCAAGGCTGGAAATTATTGCCTTTGTGCAACACAATGTGGTTAGAAAAGGAAACTTACTGAACTGAGTAAAGAAGTTAGCAATAACCATATAATCATAGTATATCAGAATTTTCACTCTTAAAAAAAGTCTATAATAAATTTAAATAATTAATCAATAATTCGACCTTAATCAACTTGATCGCGTAACCATTTAACTCTCAATATTCCTGCATATGCACCTCTCAGGCTGAAACATAAATCTCATATAACACTGTTGATGAATTAAAGCCATCAGGCCTAGTCCCCCCCCCCCACCCTCTTCTTTTGGCTTTAACCGGACAATAATTGCAATTATCAATCATAGAGCTAGAAATTCGATAATTCCTTCAATTATGAAAGAAAAAACTTTCTGGGCATTCATCAAATCCACAAATAACCATCCTCACATTAGATTTGAAGAACAAAATTAGTTTCTAACCACACAGACTAGGTTTGAATTTAGATATTCATTTATTTTCATACTATAACATTCAGTACACCCACCAAGAAAACAAAAACAAAGTTGCCCATATTTTTGCACTCAAATCCCTACCGGGAAATCTTTTGTTCAAACAAGAATGCTTCTATTAGCTAAATTCATTGAAACCTAGTTGGGCGTATTAGCTGGCGGATCCTGGGAAGAACTTACAAAGCCTAAAAAACGGAGTGGTTAAGATTCAAATAAGATACTTTGGATTAATCATTCAGCCTAAAATATTACCAAACTCACATCACACGCTTCCTGAAATCTTACGTGCATAATATTAACATTGTACGCATGTTTCAATGCATCAAACAGGATTGTATGAAGGATTTGCTACATTGAAACTTGCCACGAAAAAGAAATAAATAAGGCTTAATCTTTCTCAGAGAATCAGAATCACAATCCTCAAATCATATTAGTCAAATTCCTCTGCATCGGTTCAATTTGGCGCTGGCATCAAAACCCACTTGAGATTCCACAAAAGATTAAATTCCAGAAGAACAGCTCATGACTCTCGCCGGTGCAGTCAAGCAAAACACCGTGCATCCATTTTGAACCGCTCATGAGACAATATAAAATCTATAATTCTAATCTAACAAATGAGTAATGTGTCGTGTAAATTTCAGGATAACTGAGATGTCCTTTTCTTTAAGCCAGATCTAAGATTTAATTTTTAAGTATTATATTAGGAATGTTAGGAACTATATATTCATTTAAATAGAAAACAATGGCAATAATGTAAATATATATATATTATATTATTATCAATCATAAACTAATTAAATGTTATGAATTTTTCTCGATATTAATTAAAAAAAAAAAAACAAATATTCAACGCACTATAATGAAGCAATGCCACCTCAAAATGCTGTCTCTTTCTGGTAAAGAAAGGTGATGCCAAAGCCTAGAGGTGAGATCTGGCCCAACTGGTCCCGTTCCGGACGGTTCACGGAACCACAGGCTGATTTGGCCGCGGTTATAGGTCGAGTCTGGTTTAAAAAAATTCCTTGGCACCGGCCCAACCTAGTTGAACCGGGCCGGTTCCACGATTCCCTTTTTCTGATTTTTTTGGGTTGTTAATTTTTTTTTTTCTTTTTTATGATTTTTTGTTGTATACTTGGATTTTTTTTGGGATTTGTGGGTTTTTTTATTTACTCTTTTTTTTTTTTTTAGTTCAGTTGATTTTTTTTGTGGGTTTCTCTTGTTTAGTTGGATTTTTTTATTAATTTTTTTAATGAACTAAAACTATGAAAAAAAATAGAAATAAGAAATATTTAGAGTGGTTTTATTAAATCTGATGTACGTTTACTACCAAACTTTCACTTAAATTTTTAAATCTACTAATTTAATATAGTTATATTTAATATTTTTATAAGAATGATTTTTTTAAATGCATATTTATATTTTTTTTATATTAAAAATTTATTCTTCAATTTTTTTCTCTTCCGTCCCCAAGATAATCATCATGTCTTGTCGCATTTTTTTTTGCATATAACCAATTCTTTAGGCAAATTTTGATATTTTAATGTGTTGTCTGTCAATTTTGACCGCTTAGGCGTTAAAACTCGTTCACCTATATTAAAAACACTTTCCGATAACACTATAGATGCCGAAAAGGTTAGAACATCTTCGGTCATTTTGGCCAAAATTGTAAAATAAATAATATTATTTCTCTACTAATCTAAAATGTCCAAGTAATCATCGTTATCAAAATCTTCAAACTTATGTGTTTCTTTATATAAAATTAACTCATTTAATGAGAACGAGAATGATATTTTTTGTTTCTTTCATAATATATGTAGAAGATTAAACCTAATACTAGATGAATGTGTTGATGAATTACTAAAACTACTACATATATTATTAGTAATTGTACTATTTTGTTTATTTTAATATAATATAATTAGATTTTGTAAAGTAAGGGATATCATATTTTTTAAATGTAAACTGCTAATATATATTTCTATAGGAAAATTTTATACAAAACAATCAATTAGTGTTTTTACCTTTTCAACTTTTACCCTAAAATTTAAAACACTAACTACTAAATACAAAATAGAAATTTCTTCATAATATTTTAAAATTTTAATTTTCATTAGTTCAACTATTTTGGTAAATCTTTCTACATTTTGAAATTGATTAAATATGTAACAAATTTTACATGAATTAGATAAAATTAAATGAATTATTGGATAATATACACCGAAAAATAAATTTATACAACTAACATTTTTGTAAAATCAAAAATGGTTTCATCAATAAAACCACAATCGTAATTAAAATTTACAAATTCAATTAAAATATTTTTAAATCGTAAAACACCTTATAACATATCATATGCGGAGTTCCTCCTAATATCAATTTCTATTTTAAATTTTTTTCTATTTTATATTATTTAATTAACATAAAATGTCTAAATTCTTAAGTTTTGATAGAGAAATTTCTAATTTGGTAAATTAGATCACGAATATAATGTAAAATTATTTATGCGACATTATTTCTACGACATCTAATCCATCTTTTTCACATAAATTTAATACGTGATATGCACACATATTATAAAAAAATACTCCATATAATACTGTTTTTTAAAATATTTTTTAACAAATTAGTAGCACAAATATTAACTGAAACATTATCTGAAAACAAATAAAAAATTCTATCGATTATTTTAAATTCATAACAAACATCAGTTATTATTCTAACAATATGTGAGCACGAATTTGGTTGGTCCCATATTTGAAAAGTTAAAATTCTTTATTCTAAAACTCATGATTCGCTTATCCAATAACATGTTACAATCATAAAATATTCACATTTTTTAACTTTTCAAGTTTCCAAAATTATTGAAAATCTATTCAAAATAATACCAAGTTTTGATGTCAAACAATCTTTTAACTTTTAAAAGCGATCTAATGATCTCCTTCTACCCGATTTTCTCAAGCTTTTTTATAACTCGATTATAAAAATTTTTGAATATATTCCTCAAAAACTTTACATTCAACAATATTAAATGGTAATTTCTTATGGGATATCCATTCAATTTGACCTATTTTTCATCCTATGCATTATACTTAGTACCCAGAACATTTTCCCTCGTTGTGGCTATTTGTATTTACTTAGTTTGTAGCAATCAATCTGAGTGATCTCTTACAATATGTCTTTTAAGAGTGTCTACTTTCAAACCTTTCAAAAATTTATATTTTTGTTGACAAATTTTGCAAGTGACTTTTGACTCTTCATGATCTTTAACAAAAAATTCTTATGCATTAAAATTATCTTTTCTAGTGTGTGTGATATTAGATTGTGTATAACTAGATTCAATTTCTTCTATTCCTACATGAATATTAATTTATTCGAGAATATTCTCTTGAATAAAGAATGGAGGAGAGGAGATTGGTGTGAAAATTATAATGAGTGTGTTCTGTCCATTTTTTCTTAAAAAAAAATCAACGTAAAAAAATTAAAAACAATAAATCAAATTTGAAAAAAAAATTAAAAATGCAAAAAGATAAATGGTACCGATTTGATGTAAATTGTGATTGTTTATTTTCAAATCTTGATTAATTTGAGTTTTCAACCTCGAAATCTTGCTAAATTCGTAGAGATGTTGAGAAGGAAAAAAAAATGGTGATGTTACAGATAAGAAAACAGTGAGATTGTATATTGTAAGTAAAAAAAACAGTAGAATGTTATAAATTGTAGGTAAAAAAAAAAAAGATAGTGATGATATAATTGCAGATTGCTGGTGGAAAAAAAGGTAAGAAGTTGCAAATTTTAGGTGAAAGAAAAAAAAAAAGGTGATGTTGTAAATTGTAGAGAGATTGTGAGAGAAAGTTGTAAAGAGATTGTAAATTATTGTGTGGAATTATAAAATAAGTTGTATCCATTAATAACCATCATTTATTTCACTATAGACTAAAATACATCTCAAACTAACCGTTTTATAGTTGTTGGGAAAGATATTTTGAGAAAAAAAATTTAAAAAAAAAAAAAAAAAACCTTGTGAACTTTGGAACAGGTGGGCCGGTTCCGTGTTTGGGTCCGGCCGATTCCCAATTCCAAAACCAATGGAACCAGACAGGCCCGGCTACTGTAGCTAGACCGGTCGGATTCTGGCCCATTTTTGCCCGAGCAAATTTTCGATCCGGGCTAAACCGGGCCAGTTTTCGGGTCAAAAGCGGGCCATGCCCATCTCTACCAACGCCCATGGCCGGAAACGAATTAACAAGACACTCATTATACTTAGATATATATGAGTTAATGGTGATTCAGGGAAAATATTAAGGCACTCTAATGAAGCAATGCCCCCTCAAAATGCTGTCTCTTTCTGGTAAAGGAAGGTGATGCCAACACCCTTAGCCGGAAACGAATTAACAAGACACAATCAACTCTTTCAAACAAGCAATCTGTGTTTCATCTACCAATGATGTAGACGCACCACTTTTGAATATAATGCAAACAACAACCGTTGGTATCCACTGTCGCATGAAACTTCATTATGTGTATCTTCACTTGCATTCACTAATGAATTGATATAGCTAAAACAGTAACTAGATAACGCATTTACCAAATCCTTGTTTTGTTTCCTTAAAGGAAAGTAAACTTGCTATGGTAAACATGCTATCTCACTCAATTTCTCTCTTTCTTTTTGTTCTTTTAAGTTAATGTACAATGTTTTCACCCATTTCACTTTTCTATATAAATGTCAATTTTATCACTCCTAAAAGTAAGCAGCTAATCTTCAACAATGGCTGTTACCCTCATTTTCATTTGCCTAATGCATTTTCACCTGACCACTGTCCAAATATTATGCAACGCCACTGGCAGCCCTCCAAAATTCCCTGCTATATTTGTTTTTGGTGATTCAACTGTGGACACGGGCAATAACAATTATATTAAGACAGTGGCCAAAGGAAACCATCCTCCCTATGGTAAAACTTTCCCAGGTAAAGTTCCCACGGGGAGGTTTTCCGACGGAAAAATCGTCCCAGACCTATTGGCATCATTTCTTGGAATCAAAGATTTTGTTCCTCCTTTCCTGAATCCAAATTTGCCAGATTATGAACTACCCACAGGTGTTTGCTTTGCGTCAGCTGGATCAGGATATGATGATCTTACCACCGTTGCAACTCAAGCAATTCCAATGTCAAAACAGCCCCAGTATTTGAAGGAATATACTGAGAGGCTAAAGGTGTATGTTGGCAATGAAAAGGCCATCAAAATCATAAGTGGTGCTTTGACCTTTATCAGTGCAGGAAGTAATGACTTCCTCGTTACTTACTACATGACGGGTGCAAGGAGGATTGGATTCGGTATAAATGAGTACCAAGACTTTATTCAACTTAGGTTGAGAAAATTTGTTGAGGTATATTTTTTTCCCTGTTTTCATGAAATGCCTTAACTGACAAAGTATGTTCCAATTTATACACTGATAAGTTTGTGTAAAATACCAGGAACTGTATGTTCTAGGGTGCCAGAAAATGGCTGTGGTAGGGGTTCCTCCAATTGGTGTTCTTCCAATCCAAAAGACAATGAAATTTGTGGATCCGATGGAAAGAAGTTCATTAGAAGAACAAAATTTAGCGGCTCAGTCTTACAATCAAAAACTTGAGGAATTTCTAACTCAGATACAGCAATCACTTCCAGGGAGCACAATCATCTACATTGATGCTTATGATATGATTTTGGACATGTTCAATCACCCCGAAAACTATGGTGAGTAACAAACATTTCTACTTTGGTCTTTGTTCATAACAGAATTCTTGGTGTTGAAGAGCATGGATTTACAGGGTTCACAGAAGCTAACAGAGGGTGTTGTGGTACTGGACTCTTTGAAGTAGGACCTCTATGCACTCCCATCACTCCAACATGTAATGACTCTTCTCAATACATGTTCTGGGATTCAGTTCATCCAACTGAATCAACCTACCGACACCTTACCCAGAACTTCAAGAAGCAGATCCTCCTCAAGATCTCAACACTTGAAGCTTCTTCAGCAACCGACCCCCTTATCAAATATTTGCAAGAATAAGAATATGTACATATATTACTTCCATTGTGATGCGTTCAATACCTATAGTAAGGATGATGAGCTCGAGACTGAGAAACTGAACAGGGCAAGGAACAGAACCAGGCATAAGAATTGTGGTGGTGACGGCATTGCAGCACAAGGGTTTAAGCTTCAGCTTAAATTCTTGGGGAGACTGCTTGCTTCAATAATAGTTCAATCTCAAAGCGGATTGTCAAGGACACTTAACAGACCTACAGCATTGGTTGGTAGATGATTTGTAAAACCACGACACAACCATATTGAACAAAATCAATGAGTTACACTAGGCAATAAATACATATATGCCTACAATACACGAGCAACTCGAGTGTTATCATGTTACGGTTTAAACTTCTTTTTAACTCTCACGTGCTCTTTTCTTTTTTGTACTTGATATTCGGAAACCTAACTAATTCAATTTAAACAATTATGAGACCCAATTAGGAGTTAGCTCTCCAAATATTTGTTTTTTTATTTTCAAAATTTGAATTTGAGATTTTGATTAAACGAGTTTAGTATTCTACTACTATCCTACATGACATTGCTCTTATGTACTCTATTCAAAACTAATTTTCCAAGGTAGACAAAATGCGCCCTAAAAACTAATAATGCAACCCAAAAAAAAAAAAAAAACATACATATAGAACATAGCTACATAAATCTTTTTTTTTTTTTACGATATTTGGAGTCATATTTTGACTATCGATTCAGAACTTGTAGTGACCCATTTCGAAAACTACCCTCTCAATATAGCATTTTTTATTTCCAAAAATTAAATCCAAGAATTTGATTAAAAAATCTAACACCATAACCATAACTCACTAAGTTGGCTATCCGTTCGTAGCTACCGAAATCTTTGTGTTCTTCATTGAGCTGATCGTCAAAAAGCATCCACATTGATTGGGCTTATATATGTTTCATCAGTGAATAGCTTAATGCTACATGACAGTCGATAGGCCCAACACACGTTTTGGAACGAGCCCTCAATCGAAACCGGCCCATTGGTTCAAGGGTAGAAGGACCTGCACCGTTCCATACTGTTCAGGTCCGAACTGATGATTTCGGTTCAAAATGGGTCCGGTTTGGAAAGGTTCGGTTCCGAATATGGGTTTCTTGCTTTTATTTTTCTCTCTTAGCTTAGGTCACTCTCCTTTGTCTCAAAAGTCATCACTTGTTGAAAATAACACAAATTCCTCCGGTGAGGGGTTTCACGATCAATGAAGCGACAAATCGAGAAATTGGATAACAAATACAGAATTTTCGAGATCTATGAAACAGGAAAAAAAAATCAAGATGGAGGTGAAATCAACGTCGACAATCGATTTAGCCGCCATCCTCAAGATAAATTTCACGAGGGAGGGAGAGAGAGTGAGAGGCAGAGAGACTAACAAAGATAGAGAGGGAATATAATCGTCCCCTTCTATTGAGATGAAATCACTCAGGCCAAATGAGAATGAAGTTGATTGAGGTGAGAGACCAATCTGTCTGCTTCAATTTCGTCTCAAATTGACTAAAATGGAAGACCGATTTGTCTCCCTTCGATTTCATAATTTCATCTCAGTCTAACATGAAAATGAAGGAGCAAAAATTAAAATAAAAAAAGAAAAAAAAAATTGAAAGAGAGAGATCAGGGGATATTGTGATGAGATTGAAGGAGGGAGGGGGAAGGGTTGAAGCGGTTTGCAACTAGGGATAGAAGGGGGGTTTAAGTTTGTTGGTAGACCGAGAACCCAGGAAAAGAAGAGATTGAACCACCAGCGCTTCTCCGACTCCAAACCATGAATGGTTTTTTATGGTACCCGATTAGAAGGAAACTTTTCTTAATTTCACAAGATTCTGACTCTCCCAAACTCTCAAAATAAGCATTTCCTAAATACTAAATCAAATTTTAAATATTTTAAAAGTTTTATATTTTAAAAGTTTTTTATCATAATCTCAGCTATTTTAAAAGATCTCACACAAAAATTAGAGTTTTTCACATCTTTTAAGAGGTTATAAATACAGAGCAAAAGTAACCAATTCTATAAAACATAAGACAACGCAAAGGAAGTTATACTCTCAACCCTATATAACATAATTTCTTCATAATCATACAACGACACAATATTTTCTCTCCTTACACGTATATTTTGGAGGCATGAGAAAACAATTCAATTCTCTATCATCGGAGGTATGGTTTCATGCCCAATTACACATCATCAGAGGTACAGTTTCAACACCAATCCTATAAAACTAGAGATATGGCTTTATGTCTCATTCTATACATTCGGGTATGACTCTAAACTCAATTATATTCGTTCATTATCTCTCTTTATATGCATACATCATACATAGGTTCACATTCATGGCCAACTATACAATGATCATATGGGAACAACACAGGGCAAAACCTATATGCTATTCTTATTCTTTATTTTATCTACTCTTACTAAATTGAGTATCGGGGTCCCCCGCCTGGTTAGTGCCAGTAGGGATAGGTTTTTCACCTAAGAAGATCTGGCGAACACTTCGACACAGGTTTCCCATTCGAATCAGAAGAGCAGGTATCTGAGGGAGCAAAAATTACCTCTATCAGATTGACGCCGTCCGTGAAAAAGACACTGATTAGCCGAAAAAATTTCATACCCTACTTCATTTCCTCCCTCCTAACACAATTCCATCACAGAGGTGATATCTTTAAAGCTAAACCTAATAAGGGGGACGTGCTCGACACACTGTAGAATTTGACTTTTCACTTTGAAAATTTATTTACTAGGTATATCTAAAGTTATTTTGATCTCTCTCTCTCTTTATATACCTCGTCCACTATCTTTTCGTGGGTGCTACCTCTGCAAATATTACTCTATTTCTCTATTACCTCTTAGTACACTCCACTGTTTCTTGATACATTACTCCTCGGTACATCCATTTCCTTGCAAATGAAACTTGTGAAACGTGCTCTCAGTACATCCACTACTCTCAGTGATTGCCATCATTCTTGCTGTGCCATCATTCTTGCTCTCGTACATCTTTGCATTCTTGTGAAATTTACCTCTTGGTAGTTGTGAATGTAATCTTGTAGATTTGAATCTTGACTCACCCTCTCCTCAAAAATCTTATTGTCATCATATCACTCAAATTCTTTAATCATATAACACCCAATATACGTTATATCCTATATTTTTTAACTTTTCAAATTTCTAATATTTCTAATTTAGTTTCCATAAATTGTATTTTTCACTCTAACCTTCGTCACTCACTACCGAACACCTTATCTCAACAAAACAAAATTCCCATAGGGTGAACCTTCCCAATAACCCCGCTCGATATCAGCAGTCTGGATTCAATAATCCTTATTCATAACCTACTATTACTTTGTCCGTATTTTAATATTGCTAATAAATTGATCTCATCAAAAATCTTTCTTTATGTATGTCACAACAATAATATTCATATTCTACATACTCTGTTATTTCTTCATTATAGCTTGACTAATAACAATTCAGCACGCCTCTCGGCACTAGAGCGCTCAACTGCGATCCAAATCTATTGAATATCTCGATTTAATAATTCCTATTCATGGTTTATTATTACTTTGACAGTGTTTCAATACTTTTAACTAGTCATTCTAATATTGAATTTTGTCTTATGATTATCATACAAACAATATCTTTATTTTACATGTTCTGACTCTTCTTTGTACTGTTTTAATCATGTTGACAGAGCAATGAACGAAAGCAATTTTCAACAGGTGATAACACAATTAGGAGGACCCCTTTGTCAATCAACAGCCTCACAGTCACCCCCACAAATTTTACCAACCCTAAAATCAAAATTTTTCTTAAATAAGTCTCACAGTCTATCGCTAATACCTTCCATATTTAATGCTTCATTTTCGTTCCTCTTTCAAATCGACAACTCACTTTATTCTTAATACCATTTTTTCAAAATGTCATTAGGAGTGGGGGTAAATTATCATACATTAAAGGCGTTGCACAGTGAGCGTGTCTCTGGTGTTGCATTAGGAGACTATAGAGGTATTGCACCGAGAGGGTGCGCTGAGCATTGCACAATGGTACTTTGGAGGTGTTATGCCGTTAGGACTCATTGGCGCAGTGAACATGGATGTGGAACCGATGTGAGGCGCAGAGCTGAGGGATTGTGTCTACAAAAGAAAGAGGGTAGTAGACTAAAGATCTATAGGCACAAGAGTCTGAACCGAGGTCAATCAAAAATGTAATGAATAAGTGACAAAATATGTAGGATTGAGTATTATTATGGAAAATTGACAAAGTAGTAAGCTATGAACAGAAATTATAGTATCCTAAATAAGAAAGTAAACCTTTCATAAATACTAAACCTTCCTCAATCTTATAGTATCCTAAATATCTTAAAAGTTTTTTTACCATAATCCTTACTATTTCAGAAAATCTCACACAAAAGGAAATTAGAGTTTTCTATATCTCTTATAAGATTATAAATATAAAGTAAAGGTAAACTATTCCACAGAACATAACAAAAGGCAAAGGGAGCTATACTCTCAATCCTATACAGCATAATTTCTCTATAATCACACAACCACACAACGATACAATATTCTCTCTCCCTACACATACATCTTGGAGGCGTGAGAAAACAACTCAATTATTTATTATTGAAGGTATGGTTTCATGCCCAATTATACACCATCAGAGGTATAATTTCTATACCAATCCTATACTACTAGGGTTACGGCTTTATGTCCCATTTTATATATTTGGGTGTGACTCTATACTCAATTATATTCGATCATTATCTCTCTTTATATACATACATCATACACCGAGCCACATTTATGGCTAACTATACACTGATCATACGAGGATAATACAAGGCAAAATCTATAGGCTATCATCAATCTTTATTTTATCTACTTTTACTAATTTGAACGTTGCAATCTTCCTGCTAGGTCAGCCTCGATGGGGTTTTATAGGTTTTCTATCCAAGAAGATCTACGAACACCTTGGCACAGGTTTCCCATTCAAGTCAGAAAAATAGATATCTGAGGGGGAAAATTATCTCCATCAGTTCTGGTTTAGGGCTGGTGCCAGTTTTAAGGGCAACTGAGCCTAAACCTAAACCGCCATGGAGAGGGTTCACGTTTAGTATCGGGACCACACCTTGCTCAAGAATTTGGTTTCAGGTTTGACCGAACCAATTGGGTTCGTTTTCGAGCCAAATCAGCCCTATAGCCAAAAACTAGTAAATGCCATTGGATAATAATTTTGAAATTAAAGTGTGAGGTCATTTAATTATTTTAAATGATGAAATTTAATTAAATTTCATGTTCAACTCTAAATTAAAAAAAAAATAATAGTTTTAAAATGAAGTGAAATTAAAAATTCAATTGAAATAAACAGAACCTATTACAAAAAGACACATAAGGGATAGCTTGGTAATTATAAACTTTCTTCTCCAATCTAGTGATTCTGAATTCAAATCGCAATGTAACAAGGAAAAAACACGAGGCGTAAAGAGCGGTGTTCTACTGGTAACGCAGATACTCCGTTTTCAAAAACAAGTGTTGGTATCCAATCCAATGTCACATAAAGATTTGCCTCAAAAAACATACTTCCGGTTGATATAGCGATTCAAGTAGACAAAGGAAAATAAGTTGACGTCTCACTCTTTTATGCCGTTCTCCTAAGTTAAATGGATGATGGTTTCATACCTTTTTTTCTATACTAGCATGTGGAAAACACACCGCGTGTTGCGCGATATGTGCTATGAAAAAAAATAGTTAAAAATAATTATAATTTATTAAGTTTCTAATATTAACACAATTAAAAAATATATATATTGAGGTTTCGATCGTTAAAAATTTAAAAATTTAAATTTTAAATTTTAATTTTAAAATAATACGATAGATAGACATCACCCCAAAAATTAAAGAAAACCAAAATATATAAAAAAATGAAAAGAAAAAACTTTAAGAATATATCGTTAGACTGTGAAGCATGCAATCGAGGGGAAGTGAGGGAAAGAAAAAGGAAATACTATTTTTTAAAGGGTTATAGACTTGCGTGTACATTTTTTGAAACCACCAAGATATATAAAAAAAAAAGTATAATTTTATAATAATAAAAATAAATGTTGTTTCTCAAAAGAAGGAAAAAATAAATGTTGATTTTTAAGGAAAAAATTAATATAATATTATAATATTTAATAATTTAACTATGAAAAACTCATAAATATTAATATCTAATTTAAATTTTTTTAGATATAAAAAATTTAAAATTAATTCTAAAATTTAAATATTTACATAATACAAATGATAATTTGAAATATCAAATATTTTAGTATTAATATTTATATATTTGATATTTACATAAAAATTAAATTGTAACACAAAATATTAAAATATTAAAAAATAAACTAAAACTATATTCAATAATTTAATTTAATTAAAATTATAAATATTAATATTTAATTTCAAAATCTATAAGAAAAAAATATTTAAATACTTAAATATTTATTTGACATTAAATATATTAAATTAGAATGATAAAAATATTTATATAATATTAATATTCATATAATATTTAAAAATAATTTAAGAAATTTTATAAATATTAATATTTAATTTCAAATTTTATAATAATAAAAACAATTAAATAATTAATTTAAATAATTAAATATTTATTTAACATTAAATATATTAAATTAAAGTATTAAAAAATATTTATATAATGTTAATATTTAAAAAGGTAAGGAATATGATCACGGGTTTGTGCGGTCACGTGACTTAATGACCACACGTAATCGCACAAACCCCTTTTAAGAATTTACTTAAATATATAGATATATAGAAAAAAAAATGTAATCGGAGTCCTAAAATAAAAAAGGAGACAAAAACAAACAGGAAAAAAAAAGTGAAAAAAAAAAGACTTGGTAAAAAAAAGACTTGAATGAAAAAAAAAACCCGGATTGCAAAAAAAAAAAAAACGAAATCAATGAAAAAAAACAGAGAGTAGGGTCACGTGAGTGGTCGTCACTCACGTGACTCCACAAAAACCTTTTAAATTTATATATAAATAAATTAAAATGTTAAAATATATTTATATAATATTAATATTTAAAAAGGTAAAAAACATGATCACAAGCTTATGAGCGGTCACGTGACTTGACGACCACACATGACCGCACAAATCCTTTTAAAAATTTATTTAGATATATAGATATATATAAAAAAAAATGCAATTAGAGTTTTAAAATAAAAAAGGGTACAAAAACAAACAAAAAAAAATAGAAAAAAAAAAAAGGAAAGAACTTGGTCAAAAAGAAGATTTGGATGAAAAAAAAAAAGACCCTAGACGAAAAAAAAATAAGAAAGAGAGAGTGGAGTCACATGAGTTATAGAAAAAAAAAGTGCAATCAAACTCCTAAAATAAAAGGGGGACAAAAACGAATGAAAAAAAAAGTGAAAAAAAATGGCTTAGTAAAAAAAATGATTTGAATGGAAAAAAAAAACTCAGATTGCAAAAAAAAAAAAGATGAAATCAATGAAAAAAAAGTAAATGAAAATAAAAATAAGAGAGGGAAGCAAAATGAAAAGAAAAAAAAATAAGCAGACAAGAAAAAAAGAGAAAGAGTGGGGTCACGTGAGTGGTCGTCACTCACGTGACCCCTCAAATCTATTTTAAGGGATATACATAGATAAATGTCAAGTTTTACCACACATAAAAGTAAGCATCACATTCATAACCACCTTCCAAATGCTACCCCAACACTGCAAATTCCCCCCATACTTTTTTGGAGATTCAACTTTGGTAAAAACAATTGTACTGAGATACTATTCAAAGGAAACCATTCTCCCTTACAAAAAATACAAAGGTAAAAGATAAATGAATATTCTTCTAATATGATGTTAGTAATATTACAACATAGCTTTAATATCATATTAAAAGATAGATGAACATAGAGGCAATAATAATATATAATACTAAGATTTTATTGTTTTAATTAAACTATTACGATAAGTTGGATTTATATAAAAAATTTATTGTTATAAATATGAAAATATAATATTATAAATATGTAAGTATAAAAATAAGAAAAGTGAAATATATATCAAAATTAAATCAATTAATTGATTTATTTTTTATATATAATATATTTCATAACAATCCTATAGTAAAACTTTATCTGGTATGTTAGATCAATTAGATGCACAAGCACACAACGAAAATAATGAATAATTTTCGAAAAAATAAATAGATCAAGATTTCGGATGAGTATCTCGATGTATAGAACCTCCAAAAATCAATCGAAGCGAACAGCAAATTTCTCGAACAGATCGCACAGTCGAGATGGTGATCACGTAAAACGAACCACCATCGCAATACCATGACGTCTCAATCCATAGTCCAAAGAATCACAATGATAGGAAAAAATTTCCTATGTGAAATTTTTCTTTGTTCCCTCAATTAAATTTCTCACTTTTTAGGCAATTCACCATTGTCTCTGTTTTTTTTTTCTCTCAATGTCATTATAGGGGAGGTTAATCCTCATTCTTCAACTATTTTCTACATGAGAGAGGTTATAGGAAATAGTGTATTATAGACAATGGGGATTAACCCATTATCAATAAATTTAAATTTTAAATTAAATTAATTTAAACCCCTAATAATGCCCCTACATGGGCACACATACCAATATCTCTCACTTATATATAGGGACATTTTACGTCCGTCACTAGATCACAACTCATGTGATCTATCATATCACTCTATTGGACTTTCATACAGGATTGGACGTCATGCGATAGACGAGTACTCCTACAAACAAAAACTTTTCGATATACCTGTTAGAATAACCGAGAAGCCACTGTTAGTATCAAAAGAATTCGTTGTACCCTAGACTCATTACAATTACATCCATCGAGTCACTTTTCTCATCAAAAGTGATCTCCAATCATTGCTCGACTGTGTATCCATTATTATGCTTACATTCCAATATGGACAAATATAATAGGTTAGCCAGTGAATACAACACAATGATATAATCTCGATTGGTCTTCTTTTTTCCAAACTCGAATCTATCAGTTTCAATTCAGTTGCTTTCCTAGATCTGCCCCTTAAATCTCAATTTATTTTCTGGGTCATAGGTAAATAGACTAAACTAACAAACACTGAACCAAAACTTCTAGAAACAATCGAAGGTAGTAAGGGTACAAGAGATCCCACTCAATGAATCTCGAGTCTCACATAATGGGAACGGGGATCAAGATCAGATCATTGTCTTATGTAATATAGCTCCCACCATCCCTAGTCGTCTTATCACACGTGGTATGAAACACGTGCCACAATGTTATTCGCTCATCTCTCAAAAAGGTATATGTCAGATTTCTCTAATACTATGCAGATATGATACTCAGTCTACACATAAAATTTTATTCAAAAATCTCAGAGAAAGTACCTCAGAGACAATATCACTAGTCGTAGGTGATATCTGAGTTCTCAAATCTACTTATTTACAGGTAACATGGATGTGGATACATCCATATTAATCATATCGTATATGACTTCATTTTGAACACGTATCAAGGCGACTTATGTTTTAACAGGGTCACTCTCAAAACCTCTTACAACTAAAAAACGTCTCATCCCTACTCACTCAGAGCTGGAGATGATCGTTTGTATGAGAGAGTCGATCACGCCTACCTGAAATATCTTTTGTCACAACACATCACAGAATATATAACAATTAAACGAATGCAATCAATAAGTGATTAAATAATGCACATATATCATATATATAAAATAACAAGTATCTTAATCAGTATGTAGTGAGAAATGTAATAATACACATAAATCCAATGATTCCGTATGTCTCACAAGGGAATCTCTCGCAATGAGTTTAGTGAAGGGATCAGTCACTCTGTTATGTAGAAGTATACTTAATTGTCACTACACTCTTTTCGATGATGTCTCTCACAAAGTGATATCAGAATATCAATGTGTTTGGTCCTACTGTGATACTTAGGATCTCAAATATGATCAATAGCGGCCTGATTTTTATAATAAATTATCACTAACTTACCACTATTTGCCACAATCCCTAATTCATTTAGAAATTTTCAGAGCAAAACACTCTCATGAACTGTCTTTGAGCATACCACAAACTCAGTCTCTATCGTACATAGAGATACATAAGTTTGCTTCTTGTTGCTCCACAAGACAGCAAAAACCTAATGTCAATTTGCATCCATCTAGATCGCCACCTCAGTCGGCATCTAAATATCTAACGAAACACAAATCACCTCTTCCGTAACACAAAGAGAGGTTCGCAATTCTCCTGAAATATCTCAAAATCATTTTCACTACTTTCCAGTGATCCCTTCTAGGATTCAATTGATACCTAGTCACTAGAGTGACTACAAAATAAATGTCTGGTCGTGTACATAATATTGCGTACATCAGACTACACACTCCACTAGTACAAGGGATTTTACTCATCTCCCTTATCTTTTCCTGGGTTTTAGGGCATATATCAAAACTTAGGCCTTCACCTTTAACAATAGGAATATCTATGAGGTTACAATCGTTCACCCTAAAGCGCTTGAGAACCTCCCTGATGTAGGACTCTCATGAAAGAGCCAACACCTGTCTCGAGTGATTTCTTTGGATTTTAACTCCAAGGAAGAACTGAACTTCGCTCATATCTTTCATATCAAGACTCAACAATAACCACGTCATAATGATCATTAGATACTTTTTGTTGTTCCCAAACACTCTCCTGAACTGCCTCTAAGCATGCCACAAGCTCAGTCTCTATCATACATAGAGATACACAAGTTTACTTTTTGTTTCTCCACAAGAAAGCAAAAACCTAATGTCGATTTGCATCCATCCAGATCGCCAACCCAGTCGACGTCTGAATATCCAACGAGATGTAAATCACCTCCTCCGTAACACAAAGAGAAGTTCGCAATTCTTCTGAGATATCTCAGAATCCTTTTTACTGCTTTTCAGTGATCCGTTCTAGAATTCAATTGATACCTAGGCACCAAAGTGACTGTAAAATAAATGTCAGGTCGTATACATAATATTGCGTACATCAAACTACCCACTGCACTAGTACAACTCCCTTATCATTTCCTGAGTTTTAGGGCATATATCAAAACTTAGACCTTCACCTTTAATGATAAGAGTATCTATGAGGTTGCAATCGCTCACCCTAAAACAGTCGAGAACTCCCCTAATGTAGGACTCTCATGAAAAAGCCAACACCTGTCTCGAGTGATTCCTTTAGATCTTAACTCTGAGAAAGAACTGAATTTCATTCATATCTTTCATATCAAGACCCAACAATAACCACGTCATGATGGTCATCAGATACTCTCTATTGCTCCCAGTCAATAGAATGTCACCCATATATAAGGATATGATCACAAAGGAGTCAGAATAACGTATAAGATATACACAATGATCCTCCTCGATTATCACGAAATCGTAAGATATCACCTTCTTGTGAAATCTCAAGTGCCAATGCCTGGATGGATGCTTATGGTCGTATATTGACTTCCGAAGTCGATAGACTTTGTCCTCCTGATCTACAGGAGTAAGGCCAAATAGCTGTTCCATGTAGATCTCCTCATCCAAACTTTAACTCAGGAAAGCAGTTTCAACGTCCATCTGGTATAATTCCAAATCCATATCCGTGACAATCGCTAAAAGTAAATAGATCGAGATGATCTCGTCCTTAGTCTGAACGTAACCCTTGGTTACCATACGGATCGTATACCTCTCCATCGATCCGTCGGCCTTTCTCTTGATCTTGAGAACTTATTTATTCTCAATGATGTTTCTACCCTCAAGCAAATCAACTAGGTTCCAGACCCAGTTGATTCTCATTAAATACATCTCCTCATCTATGGCCTTTAACCGACGGCTCGTCAAAGAACCCACAAGAGTCTTCTGAACTATTTTGGATTCGTTATTATTCTCAGGAGTCACAATAAGGATCTCACTCTCAATCGGAAAATGGCATTTAACAACATGTCCACGAATGCTCCTATGAGAAGGAGGAAACCTCTTTATCTCTAGATGGATTGCTCCCACTAGGATCAAGATCTATAACGGGTTCTTAGATCCCACTGTTAGGTTCAACTAAGCCAATAGGCTCATCCATCTCACCGAAGGTAAAATCCCAATCGATTTCACCTCTCTTAGGGAAATCACTTTCAAGAAACATGGTATCACGAGACTCAATCTCAATGACAATGCCGTCCATATGCTCACTTAAGAACATATTCCCCTTGGAATGTTATAAGTATATCATAGAGATACACATCTTTTCTCGCAAGCTTAACTTGTCGTGTGAGTGCGAGAAATCATAGAGATACGTGGCACAACCCCATGGTCTCAAGTGGCTAAGGTCAGGCTACCTCTCTGTCCAAAACTCATATGGGATATTAACGATAGACTTTAATGACATAATTGAGGATATAGGCTGCAGCCAATAATGCATCTCCCCAATAGAAAATGGACAAATTGATCTGCACCATCATCGACTTCATTATCTCCAACAAAGTATTATTCCTCATTTCGGCTACTCCACTCCTCTATCGGTTCTGAAAATCTTCATTCTCAAGTCTAATTGATTCTCAATTTCACTAATAAATCTTCTGAAACATTCCAATGTTTCAAACTTGTGCGAGATCAAATAGACTCAACCGATACGCGTGTAATCGTCTATGAATGTAATAAAGTACACAACTCTATTTCAGGTTCTCATTATATAGGCCACAAACATCAAAGTGGATCAATTACAATAGAGTCGCAGCTCTCATTGTTTTGCCAAATGATTTTTTTGTAATTTTGCTGCCCAGGCAAAACTCAGATACAGGCAACTTGACCCTGGTTAATAGGTCTAACAGATCACTCGCTGCGAACTGGTTCGTCCTTTCTCACTCTTTGTGTCCAAGTCTACTATGTCATATGTAAATCATCATCTACACAATCAGATATAAAGATAATAGAAGAATTACAAGAAATACCACCAGGAAGAATCACATCCAGTGCATATAGTTCATCATGGACTAAACCAAAATAAATCAAAGAACTTGTCGTAACAAATAGAAACTATGAAGTTTCCAAATAACAAAACATATCCTAGATTGAGATCAAATTCCGTCGACTATCCTAAGCGTAAAAAACGTACAGAATCTGCCTACTTTGCAACTCCAACTTCCAAGCGTCACTCCCTTTGACGAAGACAAACGCTCCGTTCCCCACATAAATCCTCCTACCTGAGAACTCACTCGACGGTACTCAATATACACGCTCCTATCTCGAGCTACATGGTCGGTGGCTCCTGAGTCTACAATTTACGAAGAATAGAAACAATGAGTATCTAAAACCACATAAAGAAAAAAGAAATAGCTTCCGCTCATTACACTTACGAACGAAATGATCAAATTTACTATAGATATAGCACTACATTTTAGTCTTATCTAACTCCTTCTTTCTACGCTTTAATGCTTTGTTGTCGGATTTCTCTAATGGGTTTTTCTTACCTGAACCTCGAGTCTTTTTCTCACACTTACGCTATTCATGTTTGGTACCATGAGAGTTCTTACTCGACTCCACTACATAAGCATAACCCGAGTTTGACTTACTCTCCTCCAGACGCTCATATTCGAGCTCAGAATGCCTATTCATATTGGCGAAAGTATAAATACTCTCGTCATGTGTGAGATAAATTTCCATGGTCTCCCATGAATCAGATAAAAATTGGATCATGTCCAGTACTTGAAAACACATTCGAAATGGGCTTGTCCGCATTCTCCAACTTGACGATTATACTCAACATTTGTGTCAAATGCTGCATCATTATATGATAAGTTATTTTTCTCATATGTTATAAACTTATAAATTAGTATCCCCACCTTAAGAACTATAAGAGCACCACAATACTCCTTTTAGGGTAAGCCAAACTAACATAGTCATAGGATATTACTCACTGACCGGGATCACATCGTCGTGCATGTTTCTCAGGAGGATAATCCTCCTTGGCCATCCTTCCTCTTACATGCACGTAACGCCTCCTAATCCCATCTCCCTGAGGTATGATACCCTCCCTAGAATCCACCATCTTGTACCTCAAAATCTCAGATAAATCTTACTCCTCGAGAACAAACTGAATTTACCGGTATAAAATCTCGTAATCGTCACCATTCGATTTTTCCCCTTGTAAAGATCCAATACGATAATCTTTGAAGCAGTCTTAGAAACAATAGTGACTTGTGATAGTTATACTCACAATTTTGTGCATCATTCGAATCAACAAATCCAAAATGATTCGAATCAACGGACACCATACACCACAACTCGGAATCGCATCTTACCATTTGAATTTGAATTCGGCACATAAAAACTCACAAAAGTCACATTAAATGGCATGGGACCCTCAAAAGAGTGAAAATCTTCATTTCCAGCCAACCTACATGCCACCACGCGTCGGTGGCACGTCGCCGCACGGCCTGCGAGCTGGTATACTCACCAGACATGCAGCGCGTTGCCCACGTGCTCTCACACGTGCCGGGTCGCATCCTAGGCGGGGATGCAGATCCGGGTTGAAATCTACCCAGACCGCTTGACCCACCACGTGCCTCTCTCACGCGTGGACTACACGCACCCCACTCCTTTGCGCCAACATGCCTCTACATGCGTGTGATGCACGCACTCGCGGGTCTGGGGCTTTTCTCTTTCGCCCGACGAGCCTACAACCGGGTCCTCTCGACCCGACTACCAGAAGCATAATTCCAGCCACTTTTCAACGGTGATCACTGTCGAAAAATGAAATTGGACTTCCCCTAATCATCCTCAACTCAATTTTTGGAAGAATTAAGCTCCAATTTGCCGAATCATAACCTCATAGCCGCGACCCTTCTCGACCTTGCTGGAAAACCCAGTTTCTGGAGATGGCAACACTCGATTCATACACCAAAATGTAGATCAAGTTATTAGGAACACATTTTAATTATTTGTATAGATCAATTTGTTCTTAATCTCGACAAATCTAAAATCTAAAATTCGGTCACTATTTAGACCGAAAATTTTAACCCAACATTTTATACCCTAAATGTACTCAAAAAATTCAACAAAAATTATATTTGTGATTTACGAGTGATGGGCAATATCATAGTATAATTAGATTCATGAAACTCATCCATGATTTAAACCCTAAATTTTTATACCCTATATTTTTTCATACCCAAAAAATTTGAAAATTATTTTTAATATATCTAATAAAACTCTTATACCAATATTAGATTTATTAGGTGCACAAATACATAGCGGAAGCCATGAATAATTTTCAAAAAAATAAATAGATCAAGATTTTGGATGGATATCTCAATGTGTAGCTCCTCCAAAAATCAATCGAACTGAATGGCAAATCTCTTGAATGAATCGCACGATCAGGATGATGATCATGTAAAACAAACCACAATCGTAATACCATGATATCTCAATCTATAGTCCAATAAATCACAATAACAGGATAAAATTTCCTACATAAAATTTTTTTCCATATCCTGAGTTAAATTTCTCACTTTTTGGACAATTCACGGTTATCCTTTTTTTACTTCTCTCAATGTCATTATAGGGGAGGTTAATCCCCATTCTTTAAATAATTTTCACGTGAGAGAGGCTATAGGAAATAGTGAAAGAGGTTATAAGAAATAGTGGGAGTTATTATAGATAACGAAGGTTAACCCATTATCAATAAATTCAAATTTTAAATTAAATTAAATTTAACCCCCAGGCCATACATACCAATATGGTAAAATTCCGACGGGAAGGTTCTCTGATGGAAAAACCATCCCAGACCTATTGTTGTCAATTCTTGGAATCAAGGATTTTGTTCCTACCTTCCTGGATCCAAATTTGCCCTACCATGTACTTCCCACGGGTGTCTGCTTTGCATCGGCTGGATCCGGTTATGATAATCTTGTAACTCAAAACAATTCCGATGTCAAAACAGCCCGAGTATTTGAAGCAATATATTGACAGGCTACCGGGGTATGTTGGCAGTGAAAAAGCCTTCAAAATCATAAATGGTGCTTTGACCTTTATCAGTGCAGCAGGTAATGACCTCCTCATTGCTCACTATATGGCGGGTGCAGGGAAGATTAGATTTGGAATACAGTATGAACATTTTATTCCATCTGGGTTCCAAAAATTTGCTGAGGTAGTTTGTTCTCCCTAGTTTTGTCAGAATGTATTGATTGATCAAGTGTGCACTAATTGTTACACCCAAGGTTTGTGTAAAATAATAGGAACCGTATGTTCTAGGGTGCAGGAAAATGGCCAGTGGTAGGGATTTCTCCAATTGGTGTTCTTCCAATCCAAAAGACAACAAAATTAGTGGATCCGCTGGAAAGAAGTTCATTAGAAGAATAAAATGTAGCGGCTCAGTCTTAGAATCAAAAAGCTTCAGAAATTTCTCAAAAACAGCAGTCGCTTCCAGGGGCATAATCATCTACGTTGATGCCTAATGTCATGGTTAGGGACATGTTCGATCATCCTGAAAACTATGGTGAGTAACAAACATTTCTACTTTGGTTTGTTCTTAACACAATTCTGGGTTGTGAGGAGCATGGATTTGATCAAAGTGAAATGGCCATTGAGCAACAGGGTTCACAGAAGCCAAGAAAGGGTGTTGTGGCACGGATTCGTTGAAGTGGGACCTCTATGCACTCCCATCGCTCCAACATGTAGTGACTCTTATCAGTGCATGTTCCGGGTTTTGGTTCATCCAACCGAATCAACCTACCAACACCTTACCCAGAACTTCAAGAAGCAAATCCTCCTCAAGATGTCAACACCTGATGTTTGTTCAGCAACCAGGCAGCAAAAATTTGACAGATTGAATGAATATTTGTGAGAAGAAGAATGTACACATACTACTATACCTAGAATAGAACATTGTTTGGTATAAGTTTTGGAAACTCGTTAACACCCTTTAGAGACCACAATACAATCATATTGAACAAAATCAATAAATTACACTCGGAAATAAATACATACATACAATGCGATACAATACAATACAATTCGATGCACAAGAAACTCCAGTAGTCTCATATTATAGTGTCAATTTCTTCTTTTTAATTCTCACGTAGTCTACTAAAACCTAATTTTCGTGGGTAGACAAATGAACCCTAAAGACTAATTATGCACTACTACTAGTAACGCAAACCAACCCCCCCCCCCAAAAAAAAAAACATTCAAATTGAATACAACATGGGAAATTTGAGGGCTCAGTCCTACTTTCTTGCAGCAACACCTTGAAATAACTCATTACACCGAATCTCAATGTCCTCCACGGTGTACTTAAGATACTTATCTGCATTCTTACCCAATTCCGGCATAGCTTGCAACCTCCCAAGGAAGCTACGATAAGCTGGTATCAGATGTCCAGCCACCGAAATCTTGACTTCTTCTCTGAGCTGATCGTCGAATATTACCCACGTTGATTGGGTTTTGAATGTTTCATCTATGTAGGTGTTAAGTAACTTAATCCTATCTCGCAATGTCTTGGGTGCAGCATTTGAAGGTAATGAGCTATTAGTATTATTATTATTCTCTAGCTTCATTACTCCCAACACCTTACTCCAAGAACCCCTCTGATAATTCCCATGTAATTGCCTAATTTTCACATTGTGTTTACGGATCCAATCCTCGCCTAACAGAGACCCCAGCTCACTGTCTCTCACTTTCTGAACAATATATCTCCCATTGTTCATCATGAAAACCGAGGATAATGCAGGGTCTCTATATACTTTGGATTTAGCCTCTAAATTGCTCTCTAGAAGCTCCATAATCCACGCCATTTGAACCGATAGAGAAGTTGAATTTGAAGATCCATCACTCATCGCCTTCCTATAATCCAGAGTAGGATCGGCACTATCTTCAAACACTTGTTCTAGGGTTTGCCGCGATCGACACGCAGCTCGGAGATAATTCATCACGTACCTAGTGATTGGATGAAGACCGCCACCAGGAACAGCAGCTTTGGCAGGATCCCGGCGTATCAGATTCTCTAACTCCATAAATATGCCTTTGATCGCTTCGCCGAGTCTTTTCCAGATAGTCATTGCCTCGTTCCTTAAAAACAAGCAATACTGGTCCGAAAACACGGAATCAAATTCAGGCATCAAATCTCTCAAAGTCTCGTACACATCAAGAACCTTGAACAATCTCTCAGGGGATCGGCTTCCGATCGCAATAGCATCCGCAAAATTGAGAAGCTGAATCGTTGATCCTCTACAGACCTCCATGAACGACAGATCTGCAGCCGATGAGAAACCAAAGAAGATTCGATCGCAGAGTCGTCGCTCGCTTGGAAACAGAATCCGAACAGCGACGTTCGTTGCTTTGATCCATCGCTCGATTTCTTCCTCAAGCTCTCCCCAAGCCATCTTCTGAACTTCTTCGATACTCAGTTTCTGAATCCCTAATCTAGACAAGCTCTCTTCCAGAAACTCCCTTCTGCAACTGCCGTACACGTGCGAACACTCCTTGGCGAATCCAGCGCCAACCATTCGCCTCGCGATCTCGTGCAAATCGTTGATCGTGATCGACGGTAACGCATCGATCACGATATCGTAATCTGTTACCGGATGAGCGACCGGGATCTGATCCTCGCCGATCTCATCATCCTCGTCTTCTTCGGAATCAAAGGAGAAATTACCAGTTGACTCGCCATTGCCGAGTTGACTTAGAGCGAACGACTCGCTTCCGCGATCAATCAGCGATCGAAACTCGTCTTCAAGCCGAAACATCGCCTGCTGCATCAAATCATCGGCGCGATCGAGACAAGCGGCAACGGATTTGTCGCCAGACATGTGATCCCAATCCCTAATGGTGGCGAGTAATCCGTCAACGGCGTCAAGAAACGCGACGGAATCGGCGGAGTCGGACCAGATCGGATGATCTGCGGTGACATACCGAGAAATCTGAGGCTCGAGAGAGTTGAGAGAGTGTTGGAGGGCAGCAGAGGCGCGAGGATCGTCGTCGTTGATCTTGGCGGACAATTTCTCCCGAGAGAAGCGACCATCGAAGTTGGAAAAGATCTGGAGAATATCATCAGTCATGGTATCGGTGTGGCCTAGGGTTTTGGCGATGTGGCGAGCCACAGCTATTAACTTCTCTTCGCCATTTTCAGCCATGGAAATGGAAAAAGAAGAAGGAGAAGATGATGATGAGTATGTGGTGGGTGCGGAGATGTGGCTAGGAGGGCATTAAAGAGGAGATGTTGAGAGTGAAGAGAGTTTGAAATGGGGGATTCAAAGTAATGAGCAAGGCAATAAACAACGACATCGCGACGGAAGTGAGATTGGGTGAGAGAGAAAAGTCTTCTCGAGAAACGCGGTTTCTTCTTCTTCAATTAAAGAAAGAAGAAAAGAAAAAGAGAGAAGCAGGGAGGAAGAAGATAAAGCGAAAGCGACAGGATGGAGTAAAAGTTGGGGGAGTGAGGAGGATGAGGACCAGGCCAGGCGGGGGCATCTCTTGGTAATTTGAACCGCTCCTTTTCCTTTGACCAGCCATCGGTTTCTGTTTGTTGGGCTTGAATCACAAATAATTAAATATGTATTGGTATCAACGGCCCACATTTTCAATCTAATCTAATCTAATCTAATCTCATCACTTCGCTACTGCTATTTTTAAACATAAATGGCTGACTTCGGACTAGAACTAGAATGCACCCAACACAGATGCAGCTCATCTCCAATGATCGGGTAACCGACTCTCCTGTGACGGTTATATTTATTTATTTATTTTCTCAATACTCACGACGTGCTCTTGAAATAGAATTGGCCAGTAAAATTAGGAACAACCACCATAACTAAACACTAAAATTTAAAGTCAGGTCATAAAATACAAAATAATAATAATAATAATAATAATAATAATAATAATTAAAAAAAAACACAGACACGCTATTTAACTAAATTTATAATACGAGAGGTGATGATTTAATTTGTTTTAATTCCTTTACACCACTTGACCAATAAAATTAGGAACAACCACGATAACTAAAGATTAAAATTTAGAGTCAGACATAAAATACAAATTTAAGATAATTCAAATAATAATAATAATAATAATAAAAACAAAAGCACACTATTTAACTAAACTTACAATTAGAGAGATGATAATTTAATTTGTTCTAATTCCCCTATATCACTCATTTCTATTCAAAATTATCTCTTCAGATAATCGCTTAACTATCATATTTTTACGAATATATTATATCTATATTTTTAATGATCTATTTCGTCATTTGACTAAATCTCATATATTCAAACTCTCGATCTTCCTAAGTGACACGTCTTTAGATTTTCGTTGTATATGTCCAAATCACATTAAGTGATACTCTCGTATCTTATTCATAATTGAATTCATCTCCAATTTAGTGTGTATTTTTTTATTTCTAATATCATAATTTTACTACACAATTATCTTAACATTCTCATCTCAGTGACAGTCATTTTCTATTTTTGTTGTTATTTAATGACCTAATATTCGGTAACATAAAATAGTATAAGTTTTACTCTTATTCTATAAAACTTCCATTTCAAATACAATGACATCATGCGATCGCAAAAAAACTCTATATGCGTTTTTCCACTTCATCCAATCTGTTTGAATCCTATGATTTACATCTCTATCTATGTTGACATCGTTTTGAATGACGGACTCTAGATATTTAAAACGTTTACTTTTCGGTACATCATATCCTTCTAATTTAACCGTTTCTTTATCATTTTGATACTTGTCACTAAACATACAGGTCATATACTTAATATTTGATCGATTTAATTTAAATTCTTTGAATTCTACTATCTCTCTCCATAACTCCAATTTCATACTAATGTTCTCTGTAATTTCATCGATCAATACTATATCATCTATAAAAGACATAAACCATGACATTTTGTCTCAAATGCCCTTTGTGATCTCATCTATTACTATTATAAAAAATATGAAACTCAATGCTAATCATGGGTAAAATCCAATATTAATTGAAAAACTCACTTACATCACTGTAAGTTTTTACATTGGTAACAACTTCCTTAAACATATCTTTAATAAGATTAATATATTTGACGAAAATTCCCTTCTTTCTCAACGTCCAACACAATGTCTCTAGAAACTCTATCATATGCTTTTTTCAGATCAATAAATATTATATATAAATCTCTTTTTATACTCAAATATCTTTGTCAAATATCTAAACAGGTAAATTGTTTCAAAGGCATTTAATAGAAATATTTAGAATACAAAAGAGAGATTTATATATGATATTTATTGATCTGGAAAAAACGTATGATAGAGTTCTTAGAGATATTATGGTGGGTGCTGATGATGAAGGAAAATTTCGTCAGAAACATTAATCTCATCAAAGATATGTATGAGAGAGTTGTTACCAATATAAAAATTTACAGGGTATAAATGACAATTTTTTTAATTAATATTGGATTTCACCAAGGATCGGTATTGAGTTTCATTTCTTTTACAATAGTAATATATAAGATCACAAAAAATATTCAAAATGAAATACCAGTAAATTAGTACTTCACTTTTATTTGAAAAATAAGAACATTTCATCCAAATTCCCATCTTAAAAATACTAAGAAAGAGAAATATGGGTGTTACCAACATTCAAACATGGTAGCTATTGTCACATTATAGTTTTTATGAGCCACTAATGTTCAGGCCTTAGGTCTCCCAATTTTTCGCTCCTATCACCCAAAGTAGTTGGTCACCGAGATACCCACAACATCGTTACTTGTGATCTTAGTTTTGTTTTAATCTATCTATACCTAAATTGAAAACCCAAAGCCAGACCAAAACAATTAATTAAAAACCAAACTCCAAAACGAAATCTTTTTTTTTTTTGGGGGGGGGGGGGGTTTGGTGGTGGTTTAGGTTTCGGATCAAGATTTGTATGTTCTGTTCTATTTTATTTTTAAAGTAATAGAAAAAGAAAAGAGGGAACAAATTTTATCTTGCTTAACAACTCGATCCCTTCTGAAAATTTTAGTCAA
Source organism: Dillenia turbinata (assembly GCA_037126225.1). NCBI lineage: Eukaryota > Viridiplantae > Streptophyta > Magnoliopsida > Dilleniales > Dilleniaceae > Dillenia > Dillenia turbinata. The sequence goes on along the minus strand of JBAMMX010000015.1, from coordinate 25,629,949 downwards.
ATATTGATCAAAATGTTCTCACTTCCACAAATTCTATTTCGAAATAAATTTGTAACTTTTTTTTTAAAAAAAAAATTGTAGTTTTAATAAAAGATAGAAGCAAAATTATAATGTGGTTTATAAAAAATTTAAGTTCTAACTTTTATTAAGAAAGATGATGTTTGATACTTTGATTTAAGAAACTTTTATCTTAAAACCTTAATTTCTCAATATTTTAATATTTTCTCTATATAAAATTTAAAATTTGACTATATGGAAATGTCTTAAGTTTTGAAATTTATTTTTAGATACTTGATGATCATATTACATAATTCGAAACATATTTATAAAATTAAATTAAATATATAATTATTAAATTAATACTTTAAATTGCATACACATTTCATACATAAGATTCTGAAATAAAGTGCTCAAATACTCCAGTACTAAATATTTTAAAATCAGGACGACAAATGGAGGGAAATTGAAATCGAGAGCGGTTGTGAGTGGAGCGGTGACCCGCCTCGGATACCAGGCCAGGCGCAGGCGGTAACACCGTACCCATGATGGTGGTAAGAATGACGCTAATGAAACAGATTCCTGGCATTGGCAAAGTATTCTTGGGACGGGACGGGACGGAACAAGGCAGAGGAAAAAAGTACAGAGTCCAGTCAAATGAGCCATCAACCCTGTCAAGTGTCAGCAAGAGGAATAAAGCATGAAGTTTTCTCTTTCCCGAACCAACCAAAACCGAATCCGAAACCCAAAATTTTTCAGCCCAATTGGGTTTGGGATTACCCGGTAGAATTCTACTACCAAACAAAACACACTTTCCCATTACGAAGTCGATCTCAAGACCATGGCTTCGATCACACTCAGCCATTGGTCCACCTCCGCTGGACCCCATGTTCCTGGCCCAGTTTTGAGTTTTGCTGCAATTTTCTTCATACTCTATACTCATTTAGTTCTAAAATTAATTAACAGAATAATTACCTTATACTCATTTATTAAAGAAAATTGTAATTTCAAAACAACAATTACATTCCCACGTTAAAGATTTTAATTCTGGCTCAAAAATGAATATTTGTTCACAAATAAGATAACCCCTTCCCTCCAAATCCAAATCTATGTATCATAGCTCTATTCCTTCCTAATCCCGGATAGAACAGCCCTCAATTCTAGTGTTGGGATCAGTTTGGGCCGATTCCAGAACCGGCCTAGGAATCGCTCCGCAGGCCAATTCTAATGCAGTTCCGAGATTTTATCTGGCCAATTCCCAAAAAAAAAATCCTTGGAACTGGTCCAGCCTGATCAACCAAGCCCACTGAATTTGATTATGCTAGGCTAGTACGTCGATTTTTTATGAAATTCAAAAATAGAAAATTCAAAAACAATTTTCAATGGCACTGTGGATATCGGAAGGATTAATATATATTTGGATATTTTGATCAAAATTAGTTAGAAGTTATATTATTTTTTCACCAATCTTGTATGTCAAAATGATAGTTATTGTCACAATTTTCTAAACTATATGTTTGTTAGTATATAATCAATTCATTTACCGAAAACGACAAGAAAGTTGATTTTTGTGTTTATGCTAACATATGTAAAGTATGAAATGAAAATAAAAATGAACGAATTGTTAAACTACTAGTACTACTATCACTTACATCACTACCATCTATTTTATTATTTTTATTTTTGTATAATGTAAACATGATTTGTAAAGTATAAAATCTTTTTTGTTTTAAATAGTATACACTAATATATATTTCTGTTGAAAAATTACAAAACAATTTATTAGAATTTTAACATTTTCAAGTTTTATACGTAGATTTAAAGCAATAACTACCAAATATAAAATAAAATTTTTCATAATATTTTAAAAATTTTATTTTTATTAGTTGAATAATTTTACTAAATCTATATTCATTTTCAAATTGATTAAAGATGAAACAAAATTTACAAAAACTAAATAATATCAAATGAATTGTTGGATCGTAAACTCCAAAAAATAAACTTCTACATATATAAAAAATTTCCAATACTTAAATTAGTATATTTATAAAATCAAAAGTGATATTACCAATAAAACCATATTCATAATTATAAATAACAAATTCAATTAATACATTTTTAAAATGAATTACACATGGTAACATATCATAAATTGAGTTCCATCTAGTGTTATATTTTTATTTAAATCGTTTAAATTTTATATTATAAATTACATAAATGTCTCATTTCTTAAATTTTTATAAAAAAAAAAAAACAATTGATTTGAAAAATTAAATCCCGAATGGGTTGTAAAATTAGTTTTGCCACTTCCAAACCATTTTTAACCATAAATTTAATATATAACATGTACATCTATTATGAAAAATGTTCCATCTAATATTGTTTTTAAAATTTTAACGGTATTAATATTAGTTGATACATTATTTAAAAATAAACTAAAAATTCTATCACTTATACTATATTCATGATAAATATTCATAATTACTCTAACTATGTGAATATCAGAATATGAGTATTTTCAATATTGAAAAGCTAAAATTCTTTTTCTAATACCCATGAATTATTAATCTAGTGATATGTTATAACAATAAAATATTCATTTTTATGTCCTACTTTTCCAAGTATCCAAAATTATTGAAAATTAACTATTAGTGGTCATAAAAGTTGCAATTAAAACATTTTTTATTTTTTGAAATTGTTCTAGTGACCTCCTTCTACCCATTTTCCTACTACTTCTTTCGTAATCCAATTATAAATATTTATATATATATATTTCTCAAAAACTTTACGTTCTACTATATTAAGTAATAACTCTTTATGTACTATCTATTCTATATGTCCTTTTTTCAGATTTTCGCATTATATCTAAATATACATGTGACATCCCCCGATGACGATTTGTGTTTGCCTAATTTGAAATAATTTATCCAAGTGATCTCTTATTATGTATCTCTTAAATGTTCCCACTCCCCAACTCTTCATAAATTTATATTTTTGTTGACAAATTTTACAAATTGCCCTTTATTGCTCATAATTTTTAACAAAATAATCTCAATTATTGAACTCATCTTTTTAGTGCATGTTGTGGTAGAATGTGCATTATTAGATTCATTTGCTTCAAAACCAATATCAATATTTATGTGTTCCGAAATGCGCTCTTGGAAAAAAGAAAATGGAGGAGAGGAGATTGTTAGAAAGATTGTGAAAAATTTGCTCCGATCATTTTTTAAAAATTTACTTTTAAATATGTAAAAAAATTAATGCGAATGAATTAAATATGCAAAAAAATAAAGTTACAAAAATTAAAATGTTACCTATTTAACGGATATTACGATTGTTTATCACTAAATCTTGAATAATTTGATATTTCAATCTTGAAATTTTATCAAATCTTGATAGATATTATAAGTTGTAAGTGGTGTGATTAGTAGAAGATTATGAGATTATGTTAAATGTGAGAGAGATAAGAAAATATTATAAGTAAAGAGATTTGTAGAAAATTGGAAATTAATTGTTGTGTAGAGGTTTTGAGAGAGTGTAGTAGAGAGAACAAAACCGTAGGAGAGATAATGAGATTTTGTTGCGTGGAATTTGAAAATAAGTTGTAACCTATTTATAGCAAAATTTTTGACCTTATTAACTAAAATACCCCATAAATTAGTCGTCTTATAGTTGTTAGGAGGGATAAAATTGAAGAGTCAGACCAATTCTAATGGCTGTTGGAATCGATGTGCCGATTTTAAACTTGTGTCGGGCTGGTTCCTGATTCCAAAAAATGTTGAACCAAACCGACCCGATTACATTAGCGGGTCGATCCAGTTCCGAGTTACTGTTGCTCCAGACCAGATATCGGTCCGAACTAAAATGAGTTAACTGGGCCGATTTTGGGGCTAGAACCGGCCCAGTCCCACCTCTCCCAATTTGCACGTTTGTGGGCTTCCCACCTCTGCCCAATTTGCAAGGTTGTGGGCCTTCCCCCACGGTGGTAGAGGCCGAACAGAGTAACTAATCCCCAGATCACGAGTCCACATATCTTGCTACAGAAGACATTTTGAAAGCGGACTGCCCTAGCCTCATAGTCCCACAGTACGTGCACCAGCCTACTGGTGGATTCGAACCGCACACTTAATTGCTACAGTAATTTTTAGCACACACCCAAATTAGGGTTAACCCCCCTAAAATGGTCCCTGATCCAATCACTAACCAGATGAAGCCCACCATGTCATGTAGAGTCAAATTCCAAGTTAATTCAAGTCCAATGTTACAACCAGTCGGAACATCACGCAAACAGCAGTAACATACAACATCAAACCATATGGCGTAAAGATGTTTTACAATGTCAACAGTGAGTTAAAAACAAAAATTGTAAAAGAGTGGAATTTGGAATTCTATCATTTTTATCTATTTGTGTCATTATTACCACCAATTTGTTTGTATTTCCTGTCATTACACAAATAACTCAAATTAAGCTGAGGGTACGAATTTACAGCCACGAAATTTAATCGCTTCTTTTTGCATTACCGCTGGTCTCTTCTGCAACTTTAGCCCAAACACTTGCAATTTTCTCGGCATATCCAACCTGTGAAGTGCATAATAAATTCCCAAAACTTAAAATTAACTAAAATGACTCTCTAAAGGAAAATGACTTGACATTTACAATTTCCAATGTATAATGCAATCCATAAGGAAATGTATAGTAACAAGAGCACCCGCTATATTTTGGAGCCAGCAAATCAAATGTCTGATCCATATGGAAGGACCTACAAAGCCTAAAGAATCATCTTTCAAATGCCCTCAGGCTAACAGCTTCTGTTCTATTTGCCCTCCAGCCCTACACAAGCAAAAGGTTTGTTCTGCTCTAGCTTTCACAAAGAAGATTACACATGCACGATTGACAGATGACCAAACACTCCCAGTTCTGTCTAGTCAACACACTTCCATTCAACTCAACTCAATCTAAGTTCCAACTAGTTGGAGCTGGCCACAAGAACCATTTCTACGAGTCATATAATAGCCAAAGCCTCTTTGGATAATACTCATTATGTTACTGCCACCCTAAACCAGTTGTTTCTCCAGATCTAAGACTGGCAGTGCAAGGATGTCATTATTGCCACCAATGGAGTGTACAGTGTCCTGGGATAGAAAACGTCATGCAGCATGAATATTTTTATCTAGACACATTTGTTATATGTAGATCTCATTTCAAATGCGGCCATTTCATGTTTGTTATAAACAACAATCCAATGGTGCATGAAGAAAAGAAAAGTACTAACAAAAGGCATAAACAACAACCACAGAGAAAGATAAGGCATACCTGATTCACTACAAAACCCTTGAGCATGTTCAGAAAGTCCTCACGCCTTTCCCTTTCAAGCCTTTGAAGTTCAGTCCAGTTGTTTTCCTGATGTTATGTATCATGATAAAAAATGAAGAAGAGTTAGTTGGATAGAAGATTACCTATAAATTTATATTTAAACAAGGAGCATTGCCTGATTGTCTAAAGACATTTAAAACATTATTCAGGAAATTTTGCATGAATACAATGTCACATAACAATTCTTCATCTAGACCAGAAGACCTACTCAAATTAGCAGCAAGGAATAACTAATTTATAAATCACTACTTGTACAATTAGAATTTCTGAAAATTTTTTAGCCTCAGAAACAGGGAAGTAACGTGTAACCTAGTTCTTCCTCTTCAATTTTCTATAATATTATAATTAGCCACATGATAAGGGCAGAATGAGGAGGGATGCACCTAGTTCTATATGCATGATCTTGAAGCAAACTGTAAGCCCTAGACACCAATAAAATAAAAACAAGGCCAACCTTCAAAGCACTTATATTAGTGTCTCTAAAAGGTTGACCAACAAAAAAAAAAAAAAAAAAAAAGGACCTTAATCCCAAATTTTGGGATCGGTCATTTGAGAGACGAATACAAGAGACATGAAAATTTATATATGGGTATAACAAAAAATCTATAGAAGTTTAGAATGACAAGAGAGGTAATTTAATTTGTTTGAATTTTCCTACACCACTCATTCTCATCTAGAGCTATCTTCTCAACTAAACCCATAACGATCATATATTTATGGATAACTTGCATCCAAATTTTCAACAGCTTACTCATACATCTCACTAAATCTCCTATATATAAGTTCTCAGTCCTCTTAACTGATACATTTTTTTATCTTCATCACACATGTCCAAACCACTTCAGATGATACTATCACATCTTATCAGCATTTGGCCTCACTCCCAAAGAACTTAATGCGATTTTATAAAACTTCCCTTCAAATGTAATAGTATTGTACGATCGCAAAGAACTCCAAATACCCTTTTTCATTTCTTCCAACCAGCTTAAATCCAATGATTCACATCCTCATCTATATTGTCATTGTTTTGAATAATGGATCTAAGATATAAAAAACGTTCACTTTTTTGTACATCTTTATATATATAAAAAAAAAAAAAAAAAAAAAACAACAACTTAATTGTTTCTCTACTATTATGATGATTACCACTAAACATACATATCATATACTCAGTTTTTGACTGGTTCAATCTAAATCTTCTGGACTTTGATATAGCCCTCCATGACACCAATTTAGCACTAATATCGTCTCTCGTTTCATCGGCTAACACTAAATCATTTGCAAAAAGTATACACCATAGTATTTTCTCTTGAATGCTCTTAGTGATTTCATATATTATTATTACAAAAAAGATAGAACTTAATGTCGAACCTTAATGAAATCTAATGTTTATTGAAAACCTATCACTTAAACCTCCTACATACTCCTACATTGGTAACAGCTCCCCATACATATCTTTAATGAGATTAATACATCTCTGGGAGATCTCTATCTTCATTAACGTCCCCCACAATACGTTTTTAAGAACCCTATCATATGTTTTTTTACGTCAATAAATACCATATGTAACTCTCTCTTCTATACTCTAAATGTCCCCATCAAATGTTTTAGCAAGTGAATTGTTTCGATGGTGGATTGTCGTGCATCAATCCAAATTGATTCTGAAACACACTTATCTCCGATCTCAATTTATACTCCATCTCTCCCATAACTTCATAGTATGACTCATAAATTTAATTCATTTGTAATTGAAACAATTTGGTATTTTCTTTTATTCTTATATAGTGATATAAGTGTACTCTGCCCCATACTTGGGATATTTTCTCGATTTGTCAGATTTTATTAAAAAGATCTGTTAACATTACCATCCCAAATTCGTTCAAATATTTTCACATCTCAATAGGAATGTCATCTAATCTTATGGATTTATTATTTTTCGTTCTCTTTAAGGCCTCCTTTATCTCATGGGAAGGAATCTTATGTTTAAAATCTCTATTGATCTTTTTTACAGGTATCGTGATATTACCAATATTTCTTATACCTTCAACGTTAAAAAGGTTATCAAAATAATCCATTCATCGTTTTCTTATGTTCTCAACCTTTACAAGTATACTATTGGTTTCACTTGTAATACACCTAATACTATTTAAATCTTTTCCTTCTCTCCCTTAGTTTGGTAATTCTGTAAATCTCTTTTTCTTAATCTTTAGTTTCTAATCTCTTATATAATTCGTTATACACCTTATTTTTTGACTCGTGGATAAACTTCTTCATCTCATTTTTTGCAATTTTGTATTTTTCAAATACAATACTAGTTCTTTTACTTTTAAGGTTTCTATAACACTCTCATTTGATTTGTATAACAATTTGGATTTTCTCATTCCACCACCATGAATCCTTGTCTATTGGAGCATGACTCCTAAATACGCCAAAAATCTCTCTATCTATACTCTTAATATTGTTAGACATCTCTTTCCCAATTGTTTTCGAATCATCGTTAGTGGACCAAGTTGCTACTTGAATTAATGTCTCTAAAAAGCGTCACCTTTTTTTTTTAATTTCAGATTCTACCACTTAATTCTTGATTTCACAAATGGATGATATTTCTTGTCTTTTAGATACACGTATATTTAAAACTAATAGCCTACGTTGAATTGCTACACTCTCCTCCGATATAAGCTTATAGTCCTTATAAATCACTTTATCACCCCTCCTAATGAAAAAGAAATTTATTTGGCCGACATTCGACTCACTTCCATATATAACTATGTGCGATTCCTTTTTTTTGAAAAAGATATTTATGAGTACTAAATCGAATGTTGTGACAAACTCTAAAATGGTACCGCCGTCTCATTCCTACTTCCAAAATCAAAATTTCCATGAACAGTTTCAAATATCTCATTATTATCTCATACATGTCTATTAAGATCTTCTCCAATAAATAACTTTTCTCTATTAGGTATGATTTGTATAAATTTATCTAAATTTTTATAAAATTGATTTTTACTAATTATATTTACACCCACGTGGAGCGCATACATACTAAGTATATTGATTATGTTTTCTTCATTAACTAGCTGAACAAGCAAAATCCTATCTTCTCTTCTTGTTATCTCCACTACATTTTCTAGTAAGTCCTTATATACAATTATTTATATCACATTTGTAGTTCTATCCCTACCTGTATACCAAAGTTTATGGCTATAAAATTCTACTGCTTTAGCATTCTCTTCCATTTACTTAGTTTTCTAGATACGCGTGATATTAATCTTTCGTCTATTCATTATTTCTCCTATCTCTCCTAACTTGTCAGTTAATGATCCTATATTTCAAGTGGCAAAACGAATCCTATCTTCATGGACTAACTTCTTTACCCGCACCCGTTCACATAAATGCGGGAACTCTGCCTATTTGACACCACATCTGGGCAGTGATATGGCACGTCGCTTTTGGGCGATGCTCTAGCGTCTTTTTTCCTATATTTGTCTCTCTCTCTCTCTCTCTCTCTCTCTCTCTCTCTCTCTCTTTGACAAGGAATTTTACGTTGATTGTCAACCTACTACAACCTTACTCCTTTACCCAGGTTTAGGACCGGTCATAGCGAAATTCTTCAAATAATAATATATAAAAAAAAATAATATATTTTATTGATAAAATATAATGATAATAATAATTAGAATCATTTAAATTGTGTGTGCCCGGACTTTTTTGCCAATCAAAGATGATCCAAGGCTACATCCCACACCCAAAGTGATCACAAACAAGAAGCAAGAAATTATGTGGCAGGCACATTCCACTATTTCCACCTTAACTGATAGTTGATTTATGGAGATTTGAGCATGAGAAGAGATATAGAAAAGCACTTTCTCCTTTCCACCCAAAGACAAGCATGAACACCAAAAACAGCCTATCTTCCTCATCTCTCTCTTATAGCAAATAGCAAAATCCATAAAACAGAAGGTAGCATAAATCAAATTAATGTCTTCTCATATTTGAAATCCATCTTAAGGGACCAAAACCCTTGGTCAGGAAAACCGAAATGCTCAGGCAATTCGATTGATGACTGTTGAACAGATGATTGCAGAAGTAGTCAACAAAAAACAAAATAGATTTTGTTCATTCTAGAGTTAGGGATTTTCTTCCTATTAAATAATTAACACCGAAAGCTCGTCAAATGCCAGATAATTGCTCTTCTCCCATTTTAACTTAAATGCTATTGAATAAGCAGGAGCCAACAGCACAATGCCAGAGCTTGACTCGTCATATTTAATGAGCAGAGTTCAAGCTTTGCTAGTTTAACATTATAAGTCAAGCTTAAAGATGCTCTTAATAAATTGCAAAGAGTCAAATTTGATTCGCTTGTTCTCCAGCGCATATACCACCAGCGAGTCGGTCCATCGCACAACAAGAAAGCCAACTCCACCACCACCAATCCACCCATCACATCCAAAGGGTTATGAACGGAGACCATTCTCATTCCACTCTCCCTATTTGCCACCATTACACCAGAAACATTATATTGATCTAATGGCACGTAACTATGGGAGCATTCAAATCCCAAACCAAATAGAATAACAGAAAACTGAATCTTCATGCAATCAAAGGCAGTATTTTCCTCTACATTGCTTGAGTTAAAGAAATCTATGATCACTCAATGGAATATGCAAACTTTACTACATACAACTCATGATCATGAGAAATGCTTTAATCATACACCAAAGCATAGCAACTAGCAATGTTGATGGATTTAGTAGTCGATATGAAAATGTAAATTGATAGTCTATAATAAAGGGTTTAGTACTCTACTAGGTATAGCAAAAGAATGTAACACAAATATAACGAGTTTCAAGAAGTCAAATATGCAGGATATGATAACTAACTGACCATGAGACTTCACATGCAAGAGAGCAAATATCAGCAAGTTAACAAAATTTTGCATGACGTGAATGCAATACCTTGATCCGCTCATACTCTCGTGTTGCACAATTTTTTGCATCCTCAGTAACTCTTATGGTTTCTTTCAACTCTTCCATCTTGCGAATCCTTGACTTGTCACCACCAAATACTTTGGATGATGCTGCATCGAGCCTCTCAGCCTTTCCCTGCAATGTAGACAATTCTGACAGAAGAGTCTGGATGGTTAGTAAAGCACTTGAGCGATCTGAGAATGCACTATGAACAGCCATCATTAATCCAAGATACTCATGCAGTGTATCCTGTAATTGAATGGTAAGATACAATTAGAAACATGATAAAGTATCAATTGAGTGCATATCCTATACAATTTTTATAGAAGATAATCCTATACAAAATCGTATCAATAATGTGCAAGCACCACTTTAGTTTCAAACAGTGCAATAGCACCTTTTGATTCCATACAAAAGTTTATCAGAAAGGAAATATTTGCAGTCCAAAATGTGTTGTAGATTACCAAATGCTTGACTGTTTGTGCATTTAATTCACGATAAAGTCTGCTTGCTTTGACAGCGGCAGTCGCCACATTTCTCATCTCAGTCGCCCGTACTCTTTGAGTGTTCATTGCTGCTTCCTCATTCTCAAATTTTGTCAACTTTACAAATGCCAGGCCTAACTGTCCCATTGTCTCTCCCAAATCCTGCTGGGCTTTGACTAGTGATTCAGCCTGAAACAATAGAAAATAATTAACAGGAAAGAAAGCAAGAATCAAAATACATGGTAATAGTTACTACACGAAACTACACAAGTAACCTGCTGAGACGCATCGGTAAGCCGCTGCTCGAAGTCCCGCAACTTCTCTTTCTTTTCTATGAACTCTTTATCCTCCTCCACAAGTGGTGGTCTAGAGCTCCCCCAATCATTGGACATCGATTGCTTCAACTCCTTAAATATTCTCAACAGATCCCTACCGCCTTTAGCTGGCTGCACAGCTTCATCGGGCTGAATTACAATGCCAGCATCGCTAAACAACTGCTTTGGAAGCTTCATTGCACCATCAAGCATCCTCGATGCCACATCGGTTGTCGTGGGCAAGGGAAGCCTCCCTTGAACTTGAAGAAAAACCCTCAATTCATCACTCTTCCTAATTACAGGATGGGCAGCCAACCTGCTAAAATACTTCTCCAATGCCACTCTTCTTTGCTCCACAAATTCCTGCTTGTGCATTACCTGACTCTCCACTACGTTCTTGTCCGGCCTCGGAGGGATAAAAAACCCTCTATATGACTCCGACAACCGATCTGCTAATGTTACGACTTCCCTAAACCGTCTTCGGACCTGAAACTCGGAACCACCAAATTCCTCCATGTTTGTTTTGGTAGTTATTAAATATGTAACATACGTATTACCGCCGGGAACAAGAGAATTCGAACTTTCCTGTTCTTTCTGAGGATTGGAAACGGAGATTTTCAAATACTCGGAACTCGAAGAAAAAGACACCGATCTCGACATAGTCAACGACTCTTTGGAACTTTGATCCCGGCTTTCGACTCCGTTGGCTTCACTGATGCCGCCATTGCTGCCATCAAATGGACTGAAAATCACGTCGGCATATGAGGGAGGATCGACGTAGGAGTTGTCGCGAGCGTTAGGGCTTCGAATGTCTTGAAAACGAGGAGGGATTACCAGCGGATCTTCCTCTTCAAGGGTAGGAGGAGAGAGAGGATGGTAAGTTTCGGAGAGGGAGGACATTGCGCTTCTGTAATTGGAGTAGGATTTGGATTGGAGAGGGTCGTCGAGGACGAGACTTTCCATTTCTTCTTTAGATGCATATAAGTGGGCTTCTTCTTCGAAGCCCTGGTTCTCAGAACCCATCATGGTTTAAAATTTTTTTTTTTATCTGAAAGCAGTCAACCTGATATTTATTGATCGAAATAGGATCACTAGAGGTTAACTCGAGGATTTTGACAAGAAAAAGATTAGGGTTCGCAAGGGTATGGTTGATGGAGACTCACCAGACGGCCGTTGAGGAAGAAAAGAAGAAGAAGAGTGGTGGATCGCGTTATTGCTGTTGGGAGCTAACTTGCGCGGGACTCCCAGTCCAAGCCAAAGCGACTAGCTAGAAGAGGTTGGGTGAATCCAGCGCAACGGTGAACCAGGCACCTGGTTTTGGGCCTTTAATTGGGGGTTTTTTTTGGGGGGGGCGGGGGGGGGGGCGGTTGGCTTACAGAGAGACACTCGTCTTTGGATTTTTTCGCTAGACTTCCACTTCCAAATCTAAGATTCCACATGGGCACGCAGACGCAAGCAAGAGCATGTTCGGGTTCCAGTTTCAAAATCGGCATTAGCCTTAACCAATCTGGTAACTCTTCTAAAGGGTAAAAGTTGCATTGATTTTGTGCACGCTGGACTAACATTGTTCATGAAATTTATTATGTTTGTTCCTGATGGAAGTGGGTTATAGCTCCACATATATCGACTTATTGATGACTCAAACAGTAACCGTCGGTGGTGGATACACCTACAAAAACCGTCGGAGGATACTCCGACAGGGAGATTCCGACGCTCAAATCAGTAAAGAATGGTTTTCATTTGAAAGAAACAGACTGAGAATTGAGGGGATGTGGTTTCCTATGTTCTGTGTGCCCCTGTGTTAGGCCTAGAGAGCATACCTGATGTCGAGAGTTTCGAGATCTCTTATACCTGTAAGAGTCGTGCGCGGCTGAGGGACTTCCACCCTACCTTCCTTATCAAACTGATCCAGGAATCTCGGAAGTCAATATTATAAATTGATCACGATACTCATATATCGGGAAACCTCTTTCTTCGGAAGGGATACTTTTCTTATCTGAAAGATTTTGGAATTGCTGTTACGGAATGAGGAGCTGGAAAAAAGGAAGTTTTGACCTTCATTTTTTAATCGACAGGGGTGCTGTCATTCGTTTGGTTGCTCGACTAATAAAGGGTCAATCGGAACTCGCCCGATTGGTATGCAGCTATTCGCCTGTTCGATCGGGGCGACTATCTATCGCTCGGGAAGCATTGTTCGAGAAACCCGGGCGAATAAGACCCTTTGGTAGATTAACCCGGACGTCTAAGGCCCTTCGGTAGATTGATCCGTGAGCGTCCCTTTGCGAGGTCTTTTGGGGATTGACTCTCTTGGTTTGGACTTTTGGACCACGTCCTATCACTTGGCCCCGACTCATGGTCTTCTTGGAAGAATAAGCGCCGTGAGTGACAATCCTTAAAAAGGAGTGCCCTTTTTTATTTTGACATTTGCCACTTCGATTTCTACGAACCGTCTTCTATACACTTTGTAAGAGTCTTTGTCTCTTAGAAAGTATCTCTTTTCCTTTTTTCTTTGAAAAACTTTCTCTTTCAACAAAAAATGTCGACAGACGTTTTCTCATTACGTAGCATAGACAACATTTAGAGCATTATGACCGAAGAGGACATGATAGAAGTCCAGGAGGAAATGTCGCTTGGAGGTGACTTCGAGTTTGTATTGCCTGGCAAAGGGGCTAGAGCGAGTCTTGCCCCCGAAGGTTGCGTCCCAATGTACAAACAGTGCGTGAAGTATGGTTTGAAAATTCCATATACGGGTCCACTGACGGAGATCTTGAAGTATTGGAATATTCACCCTTCGCTGCTCATCCCAAGTGTTTGGCGATTTGTGATTGCCCTAATTTCTTTGTTAGGGTTTTTTCGTGTTCGTTTCGACCTGGAGATTTTAGAGGCTCTGTTTCTTTGGGACAATGTAGCTCCAAAGGATCCACTCACGGTTGGTATAAACTCCAGACTCACCGAGAGTCTCGCTGGAAGTTTTTCTATAATGAGTCTCAAGATAATCATTGGATGCAGAAGTTCTTCTTTATCAGATTTTTGAACAGGGATCTCCTTCTTGTATTTCCGGATGCCCACCAGATCCCCTTTTTGAACGAGAAAATCTCATCTCTTCTTCGCCACTCCCGTTTTCTGCGTGCAGTGGCCCGTTATTGTGAGGCTAGTTGCAGGAGTTTGTGGGTGGACAGCTTGGTGAGAGACGACATGTTGATACTATCTGGTCTTCTCATGGATGAGTCAATTCGAATCACCAAGCCCATCCTGTTGGAGTAACGAGGAAAAAATTTGGTCTACACTGTGCTGGACGTTGATGCCCATCTTCTTGATGAAATTTCTACCGAACAGGAAATGCAGTCTCATGCAAAGAGGAAGGTGGTTGATGCTTCCCCTGAGTCCCGGTGGAAAAATTCTAAGACTAGGGCTCCCAGTTTACCCGCTGGGGAAGAAGAGCAAGTCGAATTCGAATGGCATGTGCTGTCTCAAGAACATTTTGAAACTTGAGGGGACCACTTAGTTGGCGAAGCCTTTGGTGAGTCGGCCGAGGTTGGAGAAGGAGGTGGCTCGGGCGAGGGATTCTTCGAGAGGATTGAAAACATTCCGATTCAATAGCAAAGGTCGGAAGAGTCTCCTGTGATGCAACCTTCCGCCTCCATTCCGGACGAAACTTCGGGACAGTCCCAGCGAGGGTCTCAGTGTCTTTTAGTCGATGTATCAGATGACTATTGCGCTCCTCCACCTATTTTGATTGGAGAATGACGGAGTGCTGAAGAAGGGTCAGTGGCGGTTTTCATAGGGGGCCACAATTTTAACCTTGTTGATCCACAGAAAGGGTCACAATTGACTGAACATTTTCAACTTCCTTCGAGATCCGCCCTTCGAAAGATGCCTCTCGAGTGTACCGACAGAGCTATCCAATTTCTTTGCCTTACAGTAAGTATTTTCTTTGTGTGAGTCGAAGTTGAATCTTTACTGTCTCGTGACTCTGACCATTGTGTCTTTTTTCTTAGATTTCTGCCCTAGCTGAGTTTCAAAGAAAGTTGAGGGTTAAGCGGGATGAACAATTTTTCCATATGATCGACCAAGTGTTGGCACTGAAGGATACTTTGGAGAACCAAGAGAAGACCATTGGAGAGGCCAAAGACAAGCAGATTAGGCAACTTCGGGAAGACCTTGTTTCAGTTCAAGTTCATTGTAAGGAATTGAAACAGAGGCATGTGCTCGGAAAGCGCGGCTAACAGCAGCTGAAACGTTAGCCCGTTTACAAGAAGAATCCCTTCGAAAGGCTGTACAAGAGATAGTTGACCTCAAGGCTTCTACTGCCAAAGATGTTGTCGCCCTATAACTTTCTCAGCGCAAGTTACATAAGCATCTGAACTACGCCGAAGAGATTCTTCGAGAGGTTGGTCGGTACGAGGCTCTGCCCCCGCCTGAAAGATCAGCGGATTCGAATTTTGCTCCTGCTATTTCTTGTGCCCCTTCTGTCCTTTTGTAATTTTATGGAATTAAGATTTTTTATCTCCTGATTTATTGGAATGTAATAATCTTCAAAGAACTTCCAATATTTTTACTGATCGAGCGAGGTCGGGGGAATCTCCTCTGATGATGTGTTCATTCTAGTGTGTTATTGAAAGCTCTTAGAATCAAGGCTGCTTTGGTATTTTCTTAGGAGATCGATTCGTAGGTGTTTCTTTGAAAGGCCCGAGTGACTGAGGCATTCCGACTGATTAGAGACTTTAGAAATCAGGGTCATGTCCGTCCGTTCGGGGAGTTTCATCCCATATTAACGACACATTTGCTCGGAAGATCTGGGCGGCTGAGACCTTTCGATTGGTTAGAGACTTTAGGAGTTAGGGCCGTGTCCGCTCGTTCGGGGAGTTTCATCCCATATTAGCGACACATTCACTGTGAAGATCTGGGCGGCTGAGGCCATTCGGTCAATTAGAGACTTTAGGAGTCAGGGTTCTGTCCGCCCGTTCGGAGAGTTTCATCTCATATTAGCGACACATTCGTTCGAAAGATTTGGGCGGCTGAGACCCTTCGGTCAGTTAGAGACTTTAGGAGTCAGGGCCGTGTCCGCCCGTTCGGGGAGTTTCATCCCATATTAGCGACACATTCGTTCGGGAGATCTGGACGGCTAAGATCTTTCAGTTGATTAGAGACTTTAGAAACCAGGGTCGTGTCCGCCCGCTCGAGAAGTTTCATCCCATATTAGCTACATATTCGTTCGGGAGATCTGGGCGGCTGAGACCCTTCGGTCTATTAGAAACTTTCGAAGTTAGGGCCTTGTCTGCTCGTTCAGGGAGTTTCATCCCATATTAGCGACACATTCGTTCGGAAGATCTAGGCGGCTGAGACCCTTCAGTCGGTTAGAGACTTTCGGAGTCAGGGCCATGTCCGCCTGTTCAGGGAGTTTCATCCCATATTAGTGACACATTCGTTCGGAAGATCTGGACGGCTGAGGCCTTCCGGTCGGTTAAAGACTTTAGGAGTCAGGGCCGTGTCCGCCCATTCGGAGAGTTTTATCCCATGTTAGCGATACATTCATTCGGGAGATCTAAGCGGCTGAGGTCCTTCGGTTGATTAGAGACTTTAGGAGTCATGGCCATGTCCGCCCATTTGGGGAGTTTCACTCATATTAGCGACACATTCGTTCGGGAGATCTAGGCAGCTGAGACCCTTCGGTTGATTAGAGACTTTCGGAGTCAGAGTCGTGTCTGCCTTTTCAGAGAGTTTCATCCCATGTTAGTGACACATTCGTTTAGAAGATCTGGGTGGCTGAGACCATTCGGTCGGTTAGAGACTTTCGAAGTCAGGGCCGTGTTCGCCGTCGGGTTGTTTCATCCTATATTAGCGACGCATTCATTCGGAAGATCTGGACGACTGAGACCCATTGGTCAGTTAGAGACTTTAGGAGTCAGGGTCGTGTCCGCCCATTCGGGGAGTTTCATCCCATATTAGCGACACATTCGTTTGGGAGATCTGCACGATTGAGACCTTTCGGTCGATTAGAGACTTTCGGAGTCAGGACCGTGTCCGCCCATTCGGGGAGTTTCATCACATATTAGTGACACATTCATTCGGAAGATCTGGACGACTGAGACCCTTCAGTCGATTAGAGACTTTCGGAGTCAGGGTCATGTCTGCCCGTTCGGAGAATTTCAGCCTATATTAGCGACACATTCTTTCGGAAGATCTGGGTGGCTGAGACCCTTCGGTCGGTTAGAGACTTTAGGAGTCAGGGCCGTGTCCGCCCGTTTAGGGAGTTTCATCCCATATTAGCGATACATTCATTCGGGAGATCTGGGCGACTGAGACCCTTCAGTCGATTAGAGACTTTTGGAGTCAGGGTCGTGTCCGCCTGTTCGGGGAGTTTCATCCCATATTAGTGACACATTCGTTTGGAAAATCTGAGCAGCTGAGACCCTTCGGTCGGTTAGAAACTTTCAGAGTCAGGGTCATGTCCGCCTGTTCGAGGAGTTTTATCCCATATTAGCGACACATTCATTCGGGGAGTGTCTTCTTTGAAGGTAATTTGAAGTCCCATGCCACGCGCAGTCCAGATCATATGCTGGACAGATGCCAACAGGAACATAAGGCTTGTGTCAGCCATCTCCATGGTGGACTTGGAGGATCACCCCGCTTGGTTCCTCACGTGGTGGTCTGGTATTTGGCCTATGAAGTGGCTCATTCTCCCTTGGTGCATCACGCCTATTTGGGGAAGGCAGGTCTCTTCCTTCTAAGCTGATGAATTTCTGTAGTTTTCTGCTGCGGATCAAGAATTCCAGTTCATCATTGAGTCTTTTACACTCATCGATTTTGTGGCCGTAGCCACTATGGAAATGACAATATTTAGTTTTGTCTTTTTTAGGATCTTCTTCCGCCGGATGAGGGTGTCATCTGACATATGACTTATTTTTTATTTGATACAAAACCCGGCTCGGGGTTTCGCTCAGTGGGGTGTAGACGCTGAACCTTTGAGAATGTGAAGTTCCTGGTTTGCCTCTTTTCGGAGAACGTGGGCGTGGCGACCGACTACGTTCTTTTCTATTATGATGGCCTTTTTGTCAGTCGAAAACCTCTGCTTTTTCTGCAGCAATATATTTCTCTGCTCGGGAGTAGAATTCTTGGATGGACGCTGGAGGCTTCTTTGTGATGGAAACCTTCATATCAGAGGAGTGCAGGCCAGTTAGGAGCGCGGCCAAGGCGATGTTATTGTCTAGATCAGGGATTTTCAGCATTTCTGACTTGAATCTCTCCATGAAGTTTATAAGAGATTCCTCTTTCCATTAGTGTAATGATAAGAGGGATGTCGATTTCCGTTTAACCCCTCGGCTGATTACAAAGTGGGCCTCGAATTGTTATCGGAGTTGTGTGAAACTCTTGATACTGAGTGGAGGAAGAGAATTAAACCAGGTTAGGGCATTACCCTTAAGAGTGGTAGGGAAGTGCTTGCACATCGCGACGTCCAAGAGATCTCTAGAGATCATCACTGTTATAAAATGAGCGGAATGGTTACGGGGGTCATTTGTCCCGTCATACCGTTCCATGGGAGGAAGAAAGATATCTTTTGACGTAGGTTCTGACAAGATCTTTGCATCAAATGGCGATTTGCCCAGGGAGCGTCGGAGATCTTCCATGTCCTTTATTACTGCTCGTTTTAGCTCAGCAGCCATGAGCTGTTCAATCTGCCTTTTTAGACCCTGGGGGTCGTATTGGAAGGCCGCCGATGGTTCCGGGAATTCTCGTCCAAGGGGTCATTTGTATTCAAATTCTGTAGCAGATGAGTGGTTGTTTGGTCCAAGGGCTCGACTGAGTCCCTCTAACTGTTTGCTCATTCTTTGGATTCCAGATACCAGTCTTTCTATTTGGGACTGGTCTGTCTGTTCTGGCTCTGGGGCCATGACTTGTTGTTCTTGATTTGCATGTCGCGGAATTAGCTCCGGATGCGATGGTCGGATGGAAAACACAGGATTATGAATTAGAGGATTCGTTATTGGGGGAACAGCAGGTTCGGCAGGTATGGAGATGTTCCCCTTACAGCGGGGGTGGCTCTAGAGAACGCTCTAGTTCTTGGAGGTATGGTTATATAGACTTCCCTAGTCTGTTCCCACGGACGACGCCAATCTGATGGAGGTGGGTTATGACTCCACAGATACCGGCTCCTTGATGACTCGAACAGTAACTGTCGTTGGTGGATACACCTGCAAAAATCGCCGGAGGATGCTTCGGCGGGGAGACTCCGACGTTCAAGTTAGTAAAGAGCGGTTTTCGTTTGAAAGAAACAGACTGAGAATTGAGGGAATGTGGTTCCCTGTGTTCTGTGTGCCCCCTGTGTTAAGCCTAGAGAGCGTACCTGATGTTGAGGGTTTCGAGATCTCTTATACCTGTGAGAGTCATGCGCGACTGAGGGACTTCCACCATACCTTCCTTATTAAACTGTTCTGGGAATCTCGGAAGTCAATATTACAAATTGATCATGATCCTCATATATCGGGAAACCTTTTTCTTCGGAAGGGATGCTTTCCTTATCTGAAAGATCTTGAAATTGCTGTTACGGAATGATGAGTTGGAAAAAAGAAAGTTCTGATCTTCCTTTTTTAATCGACAGAGGTGCTGTCCTTCTTTTGGTTGCTCGACTAATAAAGGGCCAATTGGGACTCGCCCGATTGGTATGCGGTTATTCTCCTGCCCAATCAGGACTACTATCTATCACTCGGGGAGCATTTTTCGAGAAACCCGGGCGACTAAGATCTTTCGGTAGATTAACCCGGGCATCTAAGACCCTTCGATAGATTGATCCGTGAGCATCCCTTTGCGGGGTCTTTTGGGGATTAACTCTCTTGGTTTGGCCTTTTGGGTCACATCCCATCAGTTCCTTTTTTTTTTTCAATATTTAATAAGAGTATGGTGTACCAAAATGATAAACTAAATTAGTGTTGTAAACTGTTATTCTACTTAGGAATAATGGTTTCACATAAAATGGGTGATGGAACAAAGCTTTGATAAAAACACAAAATCTCCATTTTGAAGAGCGGGTTTGAGTTGAACGTAGAAGCAGAAGATGGGGCGATTAAGTAAGCTTCGACTCCACTTTTAATTGGTAAATTGATAACATGAAAAAGGCAATCTACGCGGGCAGTTATGTTACTTCCTCATGGCAATATATTAAATCAAAATAAGTTTGACGATTGACTTTTCTTCGTTTCTGTTGTAAACCCTTTGACATTTATGAGATGTTGTTCCAAGTAAAATGATCGCTTCGAAAGTATAGTTGGAGGGAAAGATTTGAAAAGAAAAAAAAATATTTTTTTTCGTTTGAAAGTTTTATATAAGAAAAAAAGAAAAGAAATTAAATGATTTTTAATATTAATTTTTTTTTTCTATAATAGAAAGAAAATGAAAAAAAAAGAGGCAAAAAATTATCTCATAGATATATCAAATTTATCCTTTAAAAACTAAAAATAAAATTTTTATTTCCAATGAATCCTATTTTTTTCTTTTCTTTCGTAAAACTTCCAAATAAGATGAAGAAAAAAATTAATTTTTTTTTCTTTTCTCTTCCGACTAATTTTTTCTTTTCTTTTTAAAACTTCCAAATATACCATTAGAAAGAGAATGGACAACATAATTTTTTATTCATTTTGAGTTTTGTACCTATTAACTATTAACCAGATGGCAATTCACGATTTCAGAAAAATATATACATATTTTATAATTTATTTTCTGATTAGTACGATCAATTTCATGCTTTTTATAATCTACTATATAATCGCAAAAACTCAAATAGTTTTTCTTTCTCTTGTGATGGACATGGCCCAAAACCTAAACCAAAATAAAGAAGTCTCAAAAAGCCCAAGAAGGATGGTTACAGACCAATACTTGACGATTATCATGATAATCTATCGAAGGAGTTTAGCCGTTCAGATTGATTTGACAAACGATAGGACCTCAATCGCCCCATTAACCGATTATGACTCATCGACCAGAGGTAGTCATCCTGATCGGGCAAGTAAATATCAGCCCTCCAACCGGACGAGTCTCGAAGGCCCATTATCGGTCAAGTGACCGAATGATACGCTACACTTCGAGTGATTTTAAAGGAAAGTCATGATTTCTTTAATTTCAGTCTCTCATTTCATAATGACAAATCATAGATCTTTCAAGTAAGGAAAGCGTCCCTCCTAAAAATTGTAGTTCTACCGATAAATGAGGATCGTAATCAACTCATAATATTTACCTCCGAGATTTTCGGATCAGTTCGATAAGGAAGGTAGGGTTGAAGTCCTCCAACGACACACGTCTCTCAGAGGTGTAAGTTATCCTAAAAACTCTCAAAACGAGGTATGCTCTCTAAACCTAACATTCTGGGCACACTGATCACAGAGAATAGTCTTCTCTCAATTCTCAATCTGTTTCTTTCAATCGAAAACCGCTTTTTACTGACTGCTAACCGTTAATCCCGATTTCAAACCAGTTAAGCAGAAGAAAATGGTATTCGCCCTCGAACGCCAACACGCCATCCAGGAAAAGGTTCAGAAGTTGTTGACAATAGGATTCATCCGCAAAGTCGAGTATCCCGAATGGCTGGCTAACGTAGTCTTGGTGAAAAAGGCTATTGGCAAGTGAAGGATGTGTGTAGACTTCACCAACCTCAACAAAGTATGTCCAAATGATAGTTCTTCACTCCCCAATATTAACAAACTTGTAGACAACTCCTCGAGACACCAACTTTTGAGTCTTATGGACGCCTACTCCAGCTATAACCAGATCAGAATGGCGCCTAAAGATGAAGAAAAGACCAGCTTCATCACCGAATTCGGTACGTACTGTTACCGGGTCATGTCTTTTGGTCTGAAAAACGTCGGAGCAACTTTCCAACGACTGGTTAATATGGTCTTCAAGGACCAATTAGGTAGGAACGTCGAAACTGATGTCGACGACATGTTCGTAAAGAGCGTTACAGTAAAAGCTCATGTCGCAAATCTTAAAGAGACTGTCCAGACTTTAAAACCATACAATATGCTGCTAAACCCAGAAAAATGTACATTCAGGATCGCTTCTAGAAAGTTCCTGGGTTTCATGATCACCGACCGAGGGATAGAAGCCAACCCCGAAAAAATACAAGCAATATTAGACATGACACCTCCCCAGACACTCAAGAAAGTGCAACGCCTAACTAGTCGAATAGCGGCCCTAAGCCGATTCATGTCTAGAGTTGGTGAAAAATACAAGCCCATATTTGATGAGTTGAAGAGATCCCGACAGTGCGAATGGACGTCCGAATGTCAAGCAGCCTTCGAATGACTGAAAGAATATTTGATGCAACCACCGCTACTCTTGCGGTCCGTTCTCAGGTAGGAACTTTACCTATATTTGGCCGTCTCTGAACGAGCACTCTGTTCCGTAATTATGAGACAGGAGTCCGCTATCCAGAAGCCAGTCTATTACATCAGCCGGATACTGAAAGATTCTGAAATTAACTACCGACCGATTGAGAAGATAACCTATGTTTTAATTGTCTCAGCGAGGCACTTTCGACTGTATTTCCAAGCCCATACCATTGTGGTACTCACCGATCAACCGCTGAAACAAATCCTCCAGAAGAGGGATACGTCAGGACGACTCATCAAATGGAGTGTGAAGCTAGGCGAATTTGATATCTAGTACCGACCACGATCCTCAATAAAGGGCCAAGCACCGACCAATTTTATTTTTAAATGCACTCTGCCTACGGTGTTTGAAGGGCAACTTTCTAGCCATCAAAAAGAATGAGTCACCCCCGAATGGACTATCCATGTGGACGAATCATCAAATTCTTCTGGAAGTGACACCGGACTCATATTGGTAGGACTGAACGATTTTAAGGTAGAGTACGCCCTCCGCTTTGATTTCCAAGTCACCAACAACCAAGCCGAGTACGAAACTCTATTAACGGGTTTCCGGATCGCCACCGACATGGGAGCACGAAATGTCATGGTGTTTATAGATAGCCAGTTGGTCGTGAAGCAAATCGAATGAGTTTACGAAACCAGAGACCCGGTCATGGCGAGATATTTAAGTAAGTTGCGCGAGACGATTGACCGATTAGACAAAGTAAACATTTAACAAATCACTCGTTCAGAAAATACGCGAGCTGATACCCTGTCGAAGCTGGCTAGTTCCGATTCGGTTGCTTCTAGCTAAACGGTATATATTGAAAGTCTATCGTATCCCAGCATCGACGAGCCTAAGGAGATCCTGCCAGTCGATCAGCCGCCCAGTTGGAAGGACCCTATAGAAGAGTACTTAAGACACGATCGCCTGCCAGAATCCCCGGGGAAAACAATAAAACTAAAGCGAAAGGCCGCACACTATACCATAATCGATTAGGTTCTCTCCCGCAAATCATTCACTCATCCGCATCTACGATGCCTGACTCCCGAATAGGGAAATTATGTTTTTCAAGAAATTCACGAAGGAATCTGTGGCAATCATCTGGGTGCTCGAAATCTAATCTATAAGGCTCTTCGACAGAGATATTACTGGCCGACCATGAAGGTCGATTCTAACAACTACGTCAAAAGGTGCGACAGATATCAGCACTTCTCATTGGTTCCTCAGCTACCCTCCACCGAACCTAATCCAATATTCAGCCCTTGGCCATTTGCTCAGTGGGGTATAGACATCCTCGCACCGTTTCCTCTAGCCACGGGACAACACAATTTTTGATTGTGGCGATCGACTATTTTACGAAATGGGTGGAAATCGAGCCTTTAGCCCAGATCACGGCCGCCAAAGTCTAATCCTTCGTGTGGACTCATATTATCACCCGATTCGATATACCGCGAGTCCTTATTACGGATAACGGGAAACAATTTGACAACCAGCGCTTCCGAGAGTTTTGTGAGAAACTAGAGATTCAACATAGATTTTCATCGGTCATTCACTCATAAACCAACAGACTGGCTAAAATAACCAATCGAACGATCCTGTAAGGACTAAAGACAACGCTGGACGATGCCAAGGGGCAATGGGTCAAAGAACTTTATGACATCCTTTGGTCATATCGTACTACCCCTCGAAGGGCTACGGGAGAAACACCATTCAGTCTGACTTACGAAAGCGAAGCAGTCATACCCGTGGAAATAGACATTCTCTCGCTGCGAGTAGCTCATTATGATGCCGGACAGAATGAACGCACCCTACGAGAAAGGTTGGACTTACTTCCAAAATTGTGGGAATTTGCATCAACACGAATGGTGGTTTATCAACAACAAATGGCTTGGTATCATAAACGAAGGGTTAGAAACCGAACAATCAAACTAGAAGAATTGGTGCTACGAAAAGTGGAGGCTATCGGTCAACAGCAGCCCGAGGGTAAGCTCGCCCCTAATTGGGAAGGTCCGTATCGAGTACGTTCCATAGTTCAACTGGGAAAGTACCGACTCAACAACCTAGTCGGGTCAGCTATACCTAGAACTTAGAACTCAGAAAACCTGCGCATATACTATCAATAACCC
This sequence comes from Dillenia turbinata, assembly GCA_037126225.1. Taxonomy (NCBI): domain Eukaryota; kingdom Viridiplantae; phylum Streptophyta; class Magnoliopsida; order Dilleniales; family Dilleniaceae; genus Dillenia; species Dillenia turbinata. The sequence goes on along the minus strand of JBAMMX010000015.1, from coordinate 25,605,322 downwards.
TTGACGCTATCCAATAGCCGGGAGGTCTTTCTTAGGCACAACTTAAAAATTTTCTATCAGAGGACCTCTGTCGCCCAACTTTTACCAATCATACGCATCGTTAAGAGAGGATGTAACTTCCCGGATGGGTGGACGCGGCCCACAACTTAAAAATTTTCTATCGGAGGGCCTCAGTCACCCAGTTTCTATAAATCGTACGTGTCGTCAAGAGATGATATAACTCCCCGGACGGGTGGACGCGACCCACAACTTAAAAATTTCCTATCGGAGGGTCCCAGTTGCCCAGTTTCTGCCAATCGTACCTGTCATCAAAAGGGGATGTAACTCCCTGAACGGGTGGACGCGGTCCACAACTTAAAAATTTCTTATCGGAGGGCCTCTATCGATTGTATGTATCGTCAAGAGGGGATATAACTCTCCGGACAGGTGAACGCGACCCAAAACTTAAAAATTCCTTATCGGAGGGCCCCAGTCGCCAGCCTATATCGATCGTACGTGTCGTCAAGATGGGATGTAACTCTTCGGACAGGTAGACGTGGTCTACAACTTAAAAATTCCCTATCGGAGGGCCCTAATCACTCAGCCTCTACCGATCGTACGCGTCGTCAATAGGGGATGTAACTCCCCGGACGGTGGGAGCGGCCCACAACTTAAAAATTTCTTATCGGAGGGTCCCAGTCGCCCAGCCTCTACCTATTATACTCATCGTTAATAGGGAATGTAACTATCTGGATGGGTGAACGCGACTCGCAACTAATTTTTTTTTCACTCGAAAGGCCTCAGTTACCCAGCTTCCGCTGTTCACACAGGTCATACAAAAGTCTTTTGAATGGGAAAAGACTTAAAGGAAAGATCCGCTCTGACAAAAACTGAAGAAAGACATACAACCAGACAAGAAATAGAAAATGGGAAGAAGCAAAATTCAAGAAAGCACAATACAATCTTTTCGTCTGCGCAAGACCGCGCTCGGTTACAAAAGAATATACACAAACCCCTAGATCGAACTAATTACACTAAAAGAAATACACAGTAATGTTCTTCTACAAGCAGTTCTCAACAGTTGTTATGGAATAAGGAAATGACCCAACAACCAAGGAAAAATACAATCCCCACGCTGGACAGTACGACAATGCAGTGCTAGGGATAAGAGGAGGCAAGTTCGGGTTTTGTCCCACCAAAGCGACCTGAACTCGACCTACCCATCCAAAAAACAGTATGAGAAACACTCTTATCGCGTCTGGATGATGAGAACCAACTGGAGAAGGCCATACAAGGCAATACAAGATGCACCCCCTAGGTGGCAAGGGATCAGATTATGCTAACCAAAGTGAATGGTCAACACAATGAGATTCCATTCCAACAGTCCTCTTCTTTAATGAGATCTCATTCCAGTAGAAGTCACCTCAATCAAGGAGCATTGCACGCTACAACCCCTTGCATATCAACCCTCGAAAAGGATCATTCTCAACCAAACAATCATGAAAGATGAGTATCAATTCTCTGCGAAAGAAAGTGGATGCACATCATGACTATTTATAACAGTGAAAAGGAAAAATCTCAATTAATTTAAGGAAGATGAAACGGATCAACACAAACGCAAATCATAAATGTCGAAATAAATTGTCTTCGATTCCCCATAAAGAAAGTCATATTTGATGAGACATACCTGCGCCCCTAGCATTCAAAAAGGGCGAATCAAGATAGACCGAGCGTCCCAATACATTCATAACGTACGAAACACGCTTCATAGACCTTTACTTATGACTTTTCTTTTCTAAGAAAATCATAAGTTGGGGGCAAATAATGGGACATAGCCCAAGACCCAAACCAAAAGAAAGAAGTCTCAAGAAATTCACGAAGGACGCTTACAAACCAGTACTTGACGATCGTCATGATAATCTACCGAATGGTTTTAGCCGCCCAGATCGATCTGACAAACGATAGGGTCTCAATCGCCCCGTTAACCAATCGTGATTTACCGAGCAGAGGTAGTCGCCCTGATCAGGCAAGCAAATGTTAGCCCTCCAACCGGACGAGTCTCGAAGGCCCCTTATCGGTCAAGTGACCGAATGATACGCAACACTTCGAGCGATTTCAAAAGAAAGTCGAGATTTCCTTAACTTCAGTTTCCCATTTCATAATGACAAATCTCGGATCTTTCAAATAAGGAAAGCACCTCTCCTGAAAATGGTAGTTCTACCGATAAATGAGGATCGTAATCAACTCATAATATTTACCTCCGAAATTCCCGAATCAATTTGATAAGGAAGGTAGAGTTGAAGTCCTCCAGCGGCACACGTCTCTCGGAGGTATAAGTTATCCAAAAAACTCTCAGAACGAGATATGCTCTCTACACCTAATACTCTGGGCACACCGATAACAGGGAATAATCTGTCCTCAATTCTTAATCTGTTTCTTTTAATCGAAAACCGCTCTTTACTAACTTGAGCGCCGAAACCTCCCTATCGGAGCACCGTTCAGCGATTTTTACAGATGTATCCATCTATTGACGGCTACTGTTCGGGTTAGGAAAGAAACGGTATTTGTGGAGTCAAAACCCATCTCCAACACCTTACCATCCATTCTCTCTGTCTCTTCCTACCATTTAGTCGCCTACAACAATAATCAGTAATCACAATAATAAAAGAAAAAAAAATTAATGATATCACTGGTTCAACTTGAACCGCTGACCTCTGGTCCACGGCCTTTTTCGGTCCGGTTTTAAAAATCGCCGGGGTTAAGGCGGCCTACTTATGGGCCTTGATTTTGATGGATGGGACCTGCGCATCCGAACGACAAGGTCCTGGCGGCCCAGAACGATGTGCTCTGGTGGTTGTAGGAAATGGAAAGTAGGGTTAGTTGGATGAAAACGAGAATGAAGATGGCGTTGCGGCGTCTTTGTTATCATCGTCTCCTTGGGTTCTCAAAGCTCGTTTCACCTCCCTACGGTGCTTCTCACTCATTCAGCTGACGCCGACGCTCTCTCTCTCTCTCTCGACTTTTGAAGTCTTCCATTTCACTACTCCGTCAGAAACCCTAAAAAAGTATTGGGGGTTTACTTCAAAAATTGGTGATGAAGTTCGGGATGGCGGGTGGAATACCGGAGCGTCGGGTTCGACCGATTTGGGACGCTATTGACTCTCGACAGTTCAAGAACGCCCTCAAGCAATCCACTACTCTTCTTGCCAAATTTCCCAACTCTCCTTACGCCCTTGTAAGCCTCCCATCTCCTCTTCGTTTCTTTAGGATGTTTAGGCTTTTGTTGGCGACTGTTTGTTCCCAACTTGCAATGCTGCTTCTACTCATTGTTTTGGGTTTCTTGAAGAATCTTTGAAGCAGAATTATAGGCATTTATAGTCCTAGCCGTTTGACCATTGTCGCTAGGTGTTTTTTCTGGCACTCCCAGATTATTTGATTTCCCTATGATTTAAATACATGATGGCTTTTATATAACTTGACTTGCAATGGGAAAACAGCACTTTGCATCATTATTATTCATCTATGGCATTGTTCGGCTAAATCAAGCTGTTAGGCACCTAAGAGTATGCCTTTTCCTATTCCAATGTATACACTGAGAACCCTTCTTGTTTTGTTTCTTTCAACTTTTCTTGATCACTTCAACAATTACTTTTAGGGAAATAATTTTTTTCCGTTTGTTGTTTGTTTCTCAATCTGTACAAATCTGAACTGTGTTTAAGTGCTACTTAACATATCTTTTAGTTGATTATGGTAATTTGCTTTCACCATCTGCTCCTGCCCCATGCAACGGAGTGATATCAGGTGCTCTTCCCAACTTAGGGCGTGAGTTCAAGCCCCACTAATTAGTTACCCTCCTTTGTCAGTAATTCTCTTTTAGTTGTTATTTAATTGTTTATAGTATTCTATGTCTTTAAATTGTAAAATTTTCTATTCCACTTTAAGTGTCACTAAAATTTTCTATTCCACATTAAGTGGAATGGAGGCAGTACATGACATCAACATCATTGCAAAAGTGGTTCTCATAAGAAACTGTGTAGGTCATGCTTTTTTTTTTTGCTGTTTTTATTATGGGAATTCTGTTTCTTTAGAAACCAATCTGGTGAATCATGTGGCATAATTGGAATGCAACACGGTGGTTTGACCTGACATCATGATAGTTAGTGATGCTTTTAACTACTAGTTTTTTATTACTCGAACCAAAGTCACTCAGAGCTGTTCAAATTCTTCCCAGTGGGTTGAAAGATCTTGAAGTGACGTTAATTATGCAATTTACGGATGCCTGTTTGTCACCCACATCTTTTCCACCTAATTTCATTCTTAGGAATGTTGCTGTCTTGACTTTAGTGCTTAATGGCCTGAATGCATCTTTTCAGCAGTCCGTGCATGCGTTAGTTCTGAACTTAGAGGAGATTTACTTCTCTGTTCTCTTTCCTTTTATACCACACAGGCACTCAAGGCTCTCATCTTAGAAAGGATGGGGAAACCAGAGGAGGCACTTTCTGTTTGCTTGGATGCCAAAGAGCAGTTATACAACAATGATTCTGTTTTAATTGATGATCTCACTCTTAGTACATTGCAGATAGTTTTTCAACGACTTGATCGACGTGAGTACATCTACTACCCCCATTTACTATCTCCTCTTTGTGTAATAGAGGTTTAAATTTTCATGTTTTAGAGTTTCTCTATTTTATTTTTTCTTTTCTGCAAGCAGTTGATTTGGCCACTAGTTGTTACGAGTATGCTTGTGGAAGGTATCCAAACAACTTAGAGTTGATGATGGGGCTTTTCAATAGCTATGTTCGAGAGTATTCATTTGTTAAGCAACAGCAGGTTGATGGTAGCCTAGAGACTCTATTCTATGATATATGTAATTGATATCATCACTATTGGATTGTTTGTTCACTGGTTGCATTTTCGTTTTCTGGCAGACAGCCATTAAAATGTACAAGATTGCTGGGGAAGAAAGGTTTCTGCTCTGGGCAGTTTGTAGTGTTCAGTTACAGGTCTGATCATCCTTTACCAACTAGATATATTTAATTTGACTATATGATTATGCTATTCTAGTGCTTCTTGCATGTGTGGTTTAGATGTTCACTGTACATTTATTTACAATAAGAATGTAATGATGTCATGCATATGCAAAAATTTGTAAAATCAAATACCTGTTAGCGTCCATTTATTCATATTAATACTTTTTCCTCTAAGTATGTATCTAAGATATGCAAATGCATATATTAAGAGTGTGGATAAAATGTATATGTGGAAGTCATTGGTGCATGCTAAGATGTGGCAAGGGATTTTTAGTGAGAGATGCACTAAATGTGTTGTGAAGACCTGCATCTTGAAATGGAATCACACAAAAAAAGGGGGAATTTAATTTGGCTCTTGTAAAGATTTGGTTGTTCAAGCGGTGGTGATTTAGTGAGTTATTGTTTATGTCACCAATCCTCCAATGTAGTTTGTCAGTTTACAGTTGTTCAAGCCGAGGTGATTTAGTGAGTTGTAGTTTATGTCACGAATCATCCAATGTAGTTTGTCAGTTTACAGTTGGCATGTCTCTGATTGGCTGGCATTTTAATTTTGATCAGTGCCCCAATTGTGATCATTTTTACATCAGAGTATAGGGTACAAGAAGAGAACATACAGGTTGTGTTTGCAATGTCCAAACAATCGAAAGGAATTACTGTTCAACTTAAGTTGGATAATGCTTCTATATCTTTATTGTTGAGGACTTGATAGGTTTTGAATGCAAGTATGTCAACAAATTTGCTAATGGTGTGGGTTTTGAGCTTGTAGTAGGTCTTCTGTGGTAATGGTGGGGAGAAGCTGTTAACCTTGGCTGAAGGCTTATTAAAGAAACATGTTGCCTCTCATAGTTTGCATGAACCAGAAGGTGCAGTTTATATCTGCCGCCTGCTGACAGAAATCTTCTGTACTAAGTTTTTACCCTAACTATGTTTATTGTGTTATAGCTCTCATGGTATACATTTCGATACTGGAACAGCAGTCCAAGTATGGTGATGCATTAGAACTTCTCTCTGGAAAGTTGGGTTCACTTTTAATGATTGAAGTTGATAAGCTACGTATACAGGTACTTTCTGAATCTTCCTCACACTCTTTTGCTGTTCCTTATGTGTCAGTAAAGTACTTATAATAGCTTTTAGACTATTGAAGTTGATAGGATCATACTTTCATGTGTGTAATGTACGTGAGTTTTTACTGAAACCATTTTCTCTTTCATTTTTTCCCTCTCCATTTTAGCTTAATAAAGGTTCGGCATTAAGTCCCATACTATTTGCAATAGTGATAGATGAAATCACAAAAAATATTCAAAATGAAATATCATGGTGTATATTTTTCGTGGATGATATAGTTTTGGCCGATAAAACTAGAGAGGGTATCAGTACTAAATTAGAGTTATGGAGGGACACGTTAGAATTTAAAGGATTTAGATTTAGTAGATCTAAAACTGAATATATGAGATGTAAGTTTAGTGATAATCATCAGGATAATGAAGAAACGATTAGGTTAGAAGGAAGACAGTCTCAAAGCGCGAATGATTTAGATATCTTGGTTCTATCATCCAGACTGATGACAATTTAGATGGAGATGTGAATAATAGAATTCAAGCGGGTTAGATGAAATGGAGAAAGACATCCGGAGTTCTTTACGATCGCACGATGCCATTATATTTAAAGGGGAAACTCTATAAAACTGCAGTAAGACCTGCTCTATTGTATGACACTGAGTGTTGGGGCCATTAAACAGCAACAAGAGCAAAAAATAACTGTAACTGAAATGAGAATGGTTAGATGGATGTGTGGCAAAACTAGAAAAAATAAAATTAGAAACGACATGATACGTAATAAATTGGGAGTTAGTTCAATTATAGATAAGATGCGAGAGTATCATCTGAGATGGTTTGGACACGTACAACGAAGACGTAAAGATGCACCTGTTAGGAAAACAGGGAATTTACATATAAGAGATTTAATAAAACGTAGAGATAGATCGTTGAAAACTTGGATGTAATGTATTTGTAAAGACATGATAGTTATGGATTTAGATGAGAAGATAGTTTTAGATAGGAATGAGTGACGTAGGAGAATCCGCACAAACTAAATCAATCTTTTTTTTTTCCCCTCGATATCTGTCTCTCATATGGCTGACCCCAAATTTTGGGATAGAAAGTCTAGATTGTTGTTGTTTCTTGTTGTAATGCAGCTTGTGACAAGTTGAATCTTTGATCTGTTTATTTTTTCAATAATGGTCGCTACCATTTGTTGATGTTTAAACTTCTCTGTTTAGGATTACTCGACTTCCAAAACTGATTGGAGAAATTTAAATTGCTTAAGAGTATTAAGTTTTTAAGCATTTTCTTTGTTTTTATAATGCTGGTTGGTTCTGAAATTTTGTTTGTTATTTATGCCTTTCTTATAAATTCGTGCTCTTTGGCTTTAAGTTGACAGGGGAGACTTCTTGCTCAGGCAGGTGATTATGCTGCTGCTGCCAATATATACCAGAAAGTACTAGAGTCATGGTATGCTTGTGTGATGTGATATCATTATGACTTCTAAGGATGATCTTTACTGTGTATAACTTATAATACCAGAAAGTGCCTTCGTTGCCCCAAGTGTATGGGACTTTTGCATTTTCTATATTTTAGGAAGTAATCTCTTTTCTTTCTTATGGCAGCCCTGATGATTGGGAATGTTTCCTGCATTATCTAGGCTGTTTACTGGAGGATGGCAGCTGTTGGCAGGATGAATGCACAAATGAATATATTCATCCTCCAGAAATAGTGGATTGCAAGCTTACAAATTTATCAGATAACCTGGTACATATTTCAACTCTTTCCTATTATTACATATATTGCACTTCACTGAAAATGCCTTTGCAGGGTTTGAGTCAAGCTTATTGCTTTTGCAGCTGGATTCTCGTATATCAGTTGCTTCAGCTTTTGTGCAAAAATTGCAAAAGAAACCCAATAGTGATTTCATAAGATGTCCTTACTTAGCAGAGCTTGAGATTGAAAGGAGAAAATGTCTTTATTCAAGAGGGAGTGATGATAAATTAATGGAGGATTTGGTGCAATACTTTTACAGGTTCACTATTTTTCTGTAACTTGCACACATTGATATATAAGTAACTATCTGATATATACGTATGTATTGCAAGCAGAAGTCTAATATCTTATGCTCTTTATCTTGGCCATGTAGTATCATGTTGGCACATTTGTACATTATTGTTTTCCATTTGGGCCATTTTTTTCAGCCTTTTTTATTCACATTGTTCTGATAACTATTGTTGCATTCTTTCCTTAGGTATCTAACTAGTAATTGTGTTCCTATACTCAATAACCTAAATCTTCCTTATTTTCTTGTCATTGAGGGGTTCTGCTTTGTGAGAACAGGTTTGGTCATTTGTCCTGTTTCCCTGCTGATGTTGAGGTATTCTTTCAAGCCTTGTCTCCGGATAAAAGGACAGAGTTCATAGACAAAGTTATGAATTGTTCTGACCATGCAATTTCACCAACTAAAGTGCTTGGGCGATCAATGTCCCTTCTAAAGCTTCAAGAAATGCTTGGTGACATGTTCAAGCGTCCTGTGGGTGGTGAGATTCCAGATTTAAATTCCATTTGATTTTTCTTGGCCTCTTCCTCCCCCCCATGCTTAATGGATTGTAGTATTTCTTGTGAGCGTCCAAATATTGTCAAAGATCAGTTCATTGTTCTTGACTGGCAGTATATGGCAAATAGTGTTTAATCTGGGGAAATATTTGTTCTTAAACTTTGTATCTGACTTTATACTTTCTGCTGTTAGAGACAACTATTCTGTCAACTTTTGAAATGCCCAATTTTTCCTTGTTGTTCTTAAACTTTGTATCTGACGTTATACTTTCTGCTGTTAGAGACAACTATTCTGTCAACTTTTGAAATGCCCAATTTTTCCTTTTGCTAATTTCCTGCAAATTTTATTGCTGAGTAATGGAAATTCGTCACTTTTTTCTGGGGATTCATTAGGAGGGTTTTGCCCTTTTATAACATGGGGAAGGGATGCAGTGATCCAAATGGCTGGTGGTACAAAGCGTCACTCTTATCACTATGTTTATCGCATTTATGAAATATACTGACTTTGGATATTTTCATCAGAACTTGAGGCATTGGCTGTACAAATGGTGGACTTGTATTGCAAAAGCCTTCCTCTTTCAAAGGATTTGGATCCACAAGAGAATATGCATGGCGAAGAGCTTTTATCAATGGCGTGCAATGTCTTGGTCCAGGTATCTGATGATTTCCATTCCGTGTTTTGTTATCACTATGCATAGTTGAGCTTGTGTCAATAACTTATTTGCAGTATGTATATTCTTTAAAAAAATATCGTACCGACATCAGAATGACTAAGTTAACATTGTAGAAATGTTGAAATAAGTTGGGCAACTATTTTCATAGCATCATCGCTCCCCTTTTCCTTGTTCATGTGTCTTTTTTGTTTTATTTTTATATTTCCTATGACTAATCATGCTCTTTTAGAAGAGTCTATTTAAAAAAGCTACTATTAGATTTATAATTTCTGGTAACCATATAATTAAAGATCCAAAAGAGAGGGGGGAAAAAATCTTATTATTAGAATTTGAAAAGTTAAAAGGAATACCGAATAAATATGTTGGAATTGGCAACCTAAAACTTAAAAGATGGCAAAAGCTGTCTAGGGAATACTATGGAGTCCAAAATCTACTGTTAAAAAAAAATAAAGAAATTTATTGTAAGTAAATGTTTGATTAAAAAGTATAGCGAAATATATATCTTGTATAGTAAATTTATTTTGTATTGTAAGACAAAAAATTTATTTAAAAGATGGTCTTAATATACACCCAGAATACCTTCAGTTACATACATATCTAATGCAATACGTAGTGTGACAATTATGTTGTCCCCCCACGCCTCCCCTCAAACAAGTTTGTTTGTGCAATTATTCATTAAAAGAATTTTGGTGGCATTTTGACTTCCAATTCTTGATAAAATATCTTTCATATGTGTCCTCCTTGTGAGTAATAAGTTCCTATGCACAAGCATGAAGGCATGTAGTTTGAGCTTGAGAAAGTTATCTCATCTTTCTCCTCTTAATTACAAATTCGGGGATCCACTTTATCCATTTGCTTATTCCTTCTTTTGTAAGACTTTTATCCTTGAGTTGACATATAATGACACAAGCAGACATTCAAATACTTGTTAACCTTTTTCCCCCAGTTATACTGGCGAACCAGGCATCTTGGCTATTTGCTGGAGGCAATTATGATTTTGGAATTTGGTTTGAGTGTTCGAAGGTAAAATTTGATTCATTTACTTGTTGATTATTATGATTATCACAAGTACTTCCCCTGTATCCATCATGGCTATTTGCTGGAGGCAATTATGATTTTGGAATTTGGTTTGGGTGTTCGAAGGTAAAATTTGATTCATTTACTTGTTGATTATTATGATTATCACATGTACTTCCCCTGTATCCATCATTAGTTTTGATATGTTACAGCCGTGCTTAGCTGATTTAGTTGGTGTGTCTGCCAAGGATGCTTGTAGACCCTACAAGCTTGCTATGCCAATATTGACTTAGTTTTGATAATTTAGATGAATCAAAAATGTTGTTTACTTGTACAATTCAGTATGCACCATTTTCTTGAGTTGGAAGTACAGGAATTTTACCATGGTTGATGGTTTTCTTCAACATTCTTGAGTTTAAACCTGCTGATAATAAACTTCCTGGCTAAAGAATTTGTTCTGCCTACCTCCAAAAAAATCTTGCTCTATTGCTACTGCAAAAATCTCTATCTTCATTGTTCCTCTTGTAGGATGATATAAAGTAGATTGTTTGTGATTTTCAGTACTGTTGAGTGACCGCTTTTGAATTTTTTCTGCAAATTTTAAAGGACCTGGTTCAAGCAAGGATTAAGAATTTTAAGGAATTGTTTGGTGATGGTTGTTTTGGAAATATTTGGTTTAGAGAAACGGTCTGAGTTCTTTTATATATTTCATTTGTTTGAAATAAAATAAATTTTCTTAGTTTTTGGGTATTGCAGCGAAGGGTTTCTTTGAGAATATTAAGGAATTAATTAAGCTTCCATGCTTTCACTTTCTTGAATAAATTATTTCTCATGTGCTGTAGGAAATGATAATCAGTGATATTGAAACTTGTTACATTTATACAAATAAAAGTAGATTTAACGTTGTTTCCTTGAATTTATGACTCTTCACTTATTACTGTGATGGCTGTGCCATAAATTAAATCTGCAGTACCCTGTGGAATCTTACCTTTGAATGTTGCGTGTTTCTCCAACTGACATATGCTGTTTTTTCTTGCCAAATTTACTTTAATGACATGACATTTATGTCCTGAGTTTGCTTGGCAGACATATATCCAACTACAAGATATTGCTGTTGCACTTGTATTCTCACCTGGGTGCCCTGTCATTGGCCCATGAATGGTAATGATCCTTGAATGTTGCTTTTCTTTATGTGGTTCTTTGTTTTGGGGGGAGGGAGTTTGTAGGGTTTGGGTGGACTTCTGTGACAGGATAGCCAGTTCTTAAATGCTTCTTCCTCTTGTGCTGATATGGGATTTTTTGTTCATCTACACCATGCAGGTACAAGTCTCTAGAGGTGAAGAACATCTTGTTAGAAACTGTTTCTCACCACATTGTACCCCAGATGTTGGTGTCTCCCTTATGGGCCAATTTAAATGATCTTCTTAAGGATTATTTGAAGTTTATGGATGACCACTCCAGAGAATCTGCAGATCTAACATTTCTTGCATATCGCCATCGAAATTACTCAAAAGTGTGTGAGCAGATGATATATTTAATTCTATTTTTCATGCTCTACAGCAAATAACACTTGTTACATATTATTTTCTTTTTATAGAAAAAGAAGATTATAGCATGCGGACAAAAAAAAAAAATATTACGAAAGAGAGCATAAGGATTCCACTTTGGGAGAGTGTAGGAAAAAAAAAAGGGAAATACTACTTCCCTTCAGATTAATATGAAAAACAATGAATTCACTTTTTATTCTTTGCCTCTTTGATATTTACTGATTGAGAAAAATGTAAAGGCATAAAAAGTTATGGTGCTTCTAGAACACCCAAGAAAACTTTGCTGGTAGTACTTGTACAAGATATTTTATCATATAAACTTTCATGTGTTTCCCTAGTTGCAACTGTGTTACATTGTCCAAGTTTTGTAATTTTTAAGCCAAGTCTTTCATTCTAGAATCAGCTGCTTGATACTTTGTGAAGTATTATCAGGTAATTGTTTATGCTTGGAAGCAGTGTAAGTTGTCTGGTTAAATAAGTGTGAATTGTATCAACTTTTCATATGGAGCATTGGTAACCAGTATTCCATTTGTTGCTATTGCGATGGTATCATGATCTTATTGAGAGCTTCATCTTTCAGGTAATTGAGTTTGTTCAATTCAAAGGGAGATTGGAGCACTCCAATCAGTATCTAATGGCAAGAATTGAAGCCCCCATTCTTCAACTAAAGCAAAATGCTGATAACATTGAAGAAGAGGAGGTTATCTTTTTGAGTTCTATTATCAGTGCATTTTTTGTTTCTTGCTTACGTGTTTAATGAATCTTATTTCATGTGTCCTTTTCAGTCTATTCTTGAAAATATGAACTATGGAGTAGGAATTGTTGAGCTTGCAACTGATATTGGATGTACACGTTTGACCTTCAATGAAGATTTGCAGTTGCGACCATGGTGGACACCTACTTCGGATAAACATTATCTTTTAGGTTAGTCATGAGAACTTGGTTTCCAGTCCCGCTAGAGAAACAACTCTTGAGAGGAAATGATGTTGAAAGTAAACTTTGAATCACTTGAATAATATGGCAGTATTGATGCATGCACAACTAGATTTCTTTTTGAGTTGTCAAAGACCATTGATTTTGACTTTAGTTTGTTTGGAGGAATAAAGAGATTATAAAATACTGTGCTAGATTTCCAAAATATTATATGACCTAATATGCCATCTGTTGAATTTTGTTTCACTTTGGTTGTGATATGATAAACTACTTTTATTTCTATCTATCTATTGCTTTTTCTTCTCTAACACAACTGTTAATTTGCTGAATTTATTTAATTTTGTATGCAGAGCCATTTCAAGAAGGATCTTACTGCTCCAAGCGAAAATTGGTATAAACCTTTAATAACTTTATATATCTTTCTGGTATTCTAATGTCTGATAAAATATTATATCATGAAAAAGATGTTTGATGAAATATTATTTTTTCCATATAGTTTAGCATGAGATTAACTGAAATCATGCTCCAAAGAGGATTACAAGCAATACAAATTCAGTTTACTGTGTAATTGTGAAAGGCTTGAAATAGAAGTATTGCCATACAACCTCTAACGCCCAAAGATTTACATTATTTTAGATGTAATGTCGAATGAAACCTCTTGACTTCTAATTTTGGTCACCCTTGAAGGATTGTTGTTGTTCAATGCTATTGACATACTATATTAAACAAGAAACAATCAGTTTAACAATATCTCATATAGTGTGGATAACTCTCTTTCAAGCACTAGACAATTGAAAGAACTAGAAAACCAAGTCTTGATCTTGTAAATTTATGCACACTATGCCTTTCTACTAGTATTTTGCTGAATACTGTATAATATATTTCATTATGCTTGGCTACATTTTCAAAATACTAGTGTGAAAGTGTTTTTTATTTTTGTAATTTCTTCTTCTGGACTGATTCAATAAGGAAACAGGAAACAAGAAAGATTTATATTTCATTTAAACTTTGTTTCTTCGCCTTCAATCTTTCTTTCTGATTTTGTTTTGCCTTATTCATTTTCTCTCACTTGGGAAGGAAAGCATTTCTATTCCAATCTTAATTTGCATTGTACACCAAATTCTCAATGAATAAATGATGCTTATTGCAACTACAAAAACTAAACTTACCTCTCTTCAATGTGCCATTCTAAATTAGTAGATATTAATTTCTTCTGAGGTATGGTAGATAATTCATGACTGCATTTCAATTTTTCCCATGTTTCTGTGTTTGTGCTTTGTCAAAACTTCAGACTCAAAAAGAAGAATAAGTTGCTGTTTGCATTAGGAATTCAGTGCTTAACAATGCCTTGTTAATATGACCATATTGGTGATATTTATTTCTTAGCAGCAACAGCACATGGAAGAATATAGAGCAAATGTACAGAAAGTTGTTGAGAAGAGATCTCTTGTTCCTCGGCTGATTTATCTATCCATCCAGTGTGCTTCAATGTCTGTCAAGGAAAATGCTGAAGCCAATGGTTTATCGAACACTAAAATCGCTTCTGAAATGAGAACTTTGCTTGATCGCTATGCTAAGCTCTTGGGTTTTTCTCTTGATGAGGCGATTGAAGTAATTGCAGGGGTTCTAAATGGCCAAAACTCTTCAAAGGTATGGTTTTGCTATTATAACATCTCCAATCGATGCTATTTTTTCAGTATACTTACATGCTCTATAAATGTTATCATTTGTGGCCCTTCCATCTAATCCAGTGCTAGCGATTTATTATCTTGAAATCTAATATCAAAGGCTTCATGTGATTCCTCTAGCATATACATGTCCAGACACTAGAAAGAGAGAATAAGTTTATTGCATGTCATCTTCTATTAATTTTAATCGTTGTAAGGCTTTCTCTCTTGTGCAGGCATTTGAGTTAGACTTGATCAATTGGTTAAACTTTGCCGTGTTTTTAAATGCCGGGAACTTGGCCTCTTATGATCTTGGTCCTCCAAATAAAGATGGATCGACATCTAATTTGTGGAAAGTTGTAGATTCCCTTCTGCAGAAGTATGTCTTAGAAAAGTTCAGGAGAATGGGGTCCTTGACTTGTTCTCCTGGTAGTGATTTTCTGATGTTGGTGCAATTGGTCGTCGAGCCGCTGGCATGGCATGGTCTTATTATTCAGTCATGTCTCCGATCATCTCTCCCATCTGGTAAGAGGAAGAAGAAAGCTGGACCTGCAGAGATTTCAAACTCTCTACTTTCTCATGCAGCAAATGATTCTGTCCAGTCTTTATGTAGTATTCTAGAAGAGGTTGAAAGATGGTTGAGACAAAAAATTAGTGAGCCTGAGGATGAGAAGTTGGAAAGCTTTCTCTCTTGCCAACAAGGTCTTGAAAATGGACCTGGCCGCATTTATCAGATCGTAGACTCTTTGATCTCATCCACAACTAGTACAGATGTTGGTGACAGGATCTTTCAGGCACTGAAAGCATGGGACCCTGTCCAGATTGCCCGAAAATTTGTGGCTGGTCAACGGACATCACTGTCGAAGTTCCTCCAAATTTGTGAATCAAAAAGTAAATTGTTTCAGACACTGAAGCAGCAGTTGCAAGTATAACTGATGTAAATTGAGGAGAGAATTTTGGCAGCACCAGAATTGTGTGCATTGGCTTGCTCAGGGTGCTACTCTGCCAGTTGCCGGATCTTTGTTAAGTGTTTTCGGGGTAGAAATCTAGGGCATGGCGTGATGTTTTCAGTAATGTTTTTTTCAGCTGATCTTGTGCGGGTAGGTGTTCTAGGGGTGGGCATTGGGCTTTTGCTGGTCCTTTTCTCTGTATGTTTAGTGATTTTTTTTTTTTTTTTTTTTTTTTTTTTTTTTTTGTCTGGGGACATTTTATCCATGTGGCTGGCTGTGTCGGGGTCGATTGTACACAAAATAAACATGAGAAATTTACCTTTTTGTCCCCTCACCCCCGGGGCAACAAAGGCATCATACATTTCTTTTTGTGCGAGTTCTTTTACTACTCTGCTTGCTTGTTACCTTTGTATGGCATTAATTTTAATAACTTGAGGTTTCCCTTTCGTTGGAGAAAGTCTGGCACTACCAGTGGTTAATTTCATTTTGACTGAAAGTGAAATAGATTTTATGTTGCTCAAAATATTGGGTTATGTTGGAGAGAAGGCTACTCGGGCACCTCTTGTCTACTTGGGACTTTAGATGATTAAAAGATGAATTCTGATGATAAGGATAGAGATATGAATTAGAATTTTATATATTTTAAAATAAAAATGTGTAATGAAGAAATATATGTCATCGCAAATATGAAATCGAATCTGGATTTGGGCATTTGGGTGGGAGAGCTACGGCCTGTAGCCCACGGGTACTCGACCCTTACGTTCGTGGTTACGATTTTTGGCCACTTGGCTGTCCCAAATGTGTCTTTTTTCCTTGACGTCAAATGAGTCGTTAAAAGTCTTGATAACTTTCCTCCCAAAAAAAAGGAAAAAAAAAAAAAACCCAATTTCATATATTCTTTTCCAACGAAAAGGTAATCAACTAAAGCAAACGACCTACTCTACGGCCTTCCACTGCCCAACCAACTTCAACTCCACCCAGGGGACTGTTTGTTTCCCCCCCAGAAAAAAAAAAATAATAATAAAAACAAAACAAAACAAAAATTATATAGAATTGTATAGTTTCGTTTTTTTTTTTTTAAATTGTATAGAATTGTTTAGTTTCCAATAAATTTTGTTAGAAAATTAAGAACCTACAACCTCCCCCGCCCAAAAAAAGTGAATTAATTACTTCTTATGCATGCATCCAAACACTTCCCCAATATATTATTCACTAAAAAGAGATGCTGAATTTTGATGATGAATTAGAATTTTACCGGTCTTTGATCAAAAAGTGCTCGCGACTCACACACGTATGCTCTCTCTCTCTCTTTTTTCTTTTTTGGTCGTACTATACTATGATTTTCATTGCATTGAGAGAGAAATTGAGACCACATTTGAAAACCACATACGCTCTCCTCCCCCCCTCCCTCTCTCTCTCTCTCTCATTTTATTACATCACCTCATACATCTGCATCTGTTTAGACACAATATTGTTATGAAACAAAGTATCAAAGAAACGAAAATTTACAATGCGAGAACTCTCATTCGAATGAGACAGAAAAAAAAAATCCAAAAACACGGGAATACAGGTCTATCAAACAAGTGAAATGGTCTAGTGGGTAAACCAAATCCCCTTTAAGGTATCGACAGCCCCTCACAAATTGATTTTCCTGTTGACTAGCTAATCCGCCAACAATGCTTGTCAATATCTTGTTTCCCTCTTCAGGTCTGTCTATTTATAATAGCAACCAATACCCCAGTTTGCTAAGTTACCACAAATTCAAGCTCCACCCGGAAACTTTTATAGTGTAGGGGGATGGATACTTACAACTACACAGACAGGCTAGGATGGATCTTCCTCTGCATTTCTGTATTCTTGGCTTTCATAGTTTGCTCAGCTGATGCAGAAACCCAATATCATGATTTCATTGTATGGCTTTCTTGTATGCCTTTTTTTCTCTTAAATATAATCCTCTTACTAACCTGGGTCTTTTCAATCCTCCCACAGATTCGATCAAAACCAGTGAAGAGGCTGTGCAGAACCCATGACATAATCACAGTTAATGGTCAATTCCCAGGACCAACTTTGGAAGTACACAATGGAGATACTCTAGTGATCAAAGTCCAAAACAATGCTCGCTACAACATCACCTTGCATTGGTAAACATAACTTAGATGTGATTGTTCACATCAAAACAGGATATACATTGACCAATTTACCACTTAAATCAGTAAATCTAAGAACATAACTCGTAAGGGAAAGGGGCCCACATGGCACATGATTCAAGCATCTAACATGTGCATGTTAACAACTGCATATATGGGCAAGGCAAGCATCGCATCCACCCATTTTCTCAAATTTTCTTTTTTGATTATCAGGCATGGAATCCGTCAGATGCGTACACCGTGGGCAGATGGACCTGAATATGTGACACAATGCCCCATCCAACCAGGAGGAAGTTACACATATCGATTCACAATCCAAGATCAAGAGGGTACATTGTGGTGGCATGCTCATAGCTCGTGGCTTAGAGCTACTGTTTATGGGGCTCTCATCATCCACCCTAAATCAGGCTTTCCATACCCTTTCACCAAGCCCAAGCGTGAAATTGCCATCCTTCTAGGTAAATTCAAGAAATGACCAGTCTTCACCTTCAACAGCCAGACCAGATTCAAAAGTAGAGCTAAGCTCACCATGTTTGGAAAACAAAAATGGCTGCATCATTAAGCTCAGACTAGCAACTAACCTAATAACTGAAAGAAGCACTATTGTCGTTAAACTGATATTCTGTTTCACCATAATCAGGGGAATGGTGGGATCGCAACCCCATTGATGTCCTAAGACAGGCAACGATCACAGGAGCAGCTCCAAACGTGTCTGATGCCTTTACAATAAATGGACAACCAGGCGATCTTTACAGATGCTCTAGAAAAGGTTTGCCTATTCTATGGTCTTAAGATCAACTAACATCACTATCATCTCAAATTTTAAACTAACTGCAATGCAGATACCACAAAAATTCCAGTACTTTCTGGCGAGACAGTTCTGCTTCGTGTCATCAACGCTGCACTCAATCAACCACTTTTCTTTGCAGTAGCCAACCACAAGCTAACTGTTGTCGGTGCCGATGCAGCTTACACAAAACCTTTCACAACAAAAATTCTTATGCTGGGGCCTGGTCAGACAACTAATGTGCTCCTCACTGCTGACCAGCCCCCAGCTGAATATTACATGGCAGCACGTGCATATGCAAGTGCACAGGGTGCACCATTTGACAATACCACTACTACTGCTATTATCCAATGCAAGCGTGCCCCTCATAATACCAAGAAAGGGACTTCTTCAGCACCCATCTTGCCGCGACTACCCGCTTACAATGACACTGCCACCGTAACTGCATTCACCAGCAGGTTCAAGAGTCCTTCCAAAGTCAAAGTCCCTACTCAAATTGATGAAAATCTATTTTTCACTATTGGTTTAGGACTTTTCAACTGCTCACGCCCCAGTCCAAGGTGCCAAGGTCCAAATGGAACACGCTTCACAGCAAGCATGAACAATGTATCTTTAGTTTTGCCATCAAACAACTCCATTTTGCAAGCATACTACCAACGCACACCAGGTGTCTACACCACGGACTTCCCACCTGTTCCCCCAGTGCAGTTTGATTACACGGGCAACGTGAGCAGGGCACTATGGCAACCCATCAAAGGAACCAAGCTCTACAAACTTAAGTATGGTTCCAGGGTGCAAGTTGTCTTACAAGGAACAAACATTTTCACTGCAGAGGACCACCCAATGCATCTTCATGGTTATCATATTTATGTAGTAGCACAAGGTTTCGGAAACTTTGATCCCAGAAAAGATAGAGCCAAGTTTAACCTCATTGACCCACCTCTAAGGAATACTATTGATGTACCAGTTGGTGGATGGGCAGTAATCCGCTTTGTGGCCGATAACCCAGGTAACCATATTAATGCATGAATGTGTCTCTATTTGTGCATATACAGAAAATATAAGCATTTACCAGTCACGTTTTCATAGACACATAGAAACACAAACACAAAATACACAGAATAGAGACAAGTGTACGCTAGATTGACTTTTCAAGCTTCATATGTCCATTGATTGTTATGATAGATGATGTATCAACTAATCACAATGGTTGTAACAGGAGTTTGGCTGATGCACTGTCATTTGGATGTCCATATAACCTGGGGTTTGGCCATGGCTTTCCTAGTTGAGAATGGAGTTGGTGAATCAGAATCCATAGAGCCCCCTCCAGCAGATTTGCCTGTGTGTTAAGAATGTCAACAGAACAAATTAAAACCTAAACTATTATTCCAAGCAACAGGGTCATGCATCTTGAATCCTTGTATTTTGTCCATTTTACACCTAGTTTTTAGTTCCTTTCTACTTGCAAGTCCGGCTTGGGCATTAGAATAAAAATGTACAACTGTTCCCCAATTGTCTACCTTATAACACAGCAAAGAGAGACAAATTTCAGATATGCAATATTGACTCCTCTAGCACATGACAAATTTCTAAGGACAAAGATCCAACCCCTGGAGTTTCTGGTTTCCATTTTTGTAACCCAGTGAGCAAGAAAAATTTATGTACCACTGCGACAGAGGTGCAAGCACATCATACATATAAACATGCATGCCTACAACCCGAAGATCGCAATTCTTTTCAAAAGAAATGTTGCATCAGGAGATTGGCAGACTGATTGGGTAGCACTGAAAATGTGAATGCTTCCCTGTTACCAATAATATTTATCTAGAGTTCTACACAAGTGACACATAGACATACACATATTTAAGCAACAACAGCCAAGTAATAACCATATGGAGGTTTTAAGAGGCATCGAGATTATAAATCTGAATCCTCGGATACAAAGCCCAAGACAGTTGGATGCCTCTCACATAATCAAGCAACAAATCTCATACACCGAGTATCATTGTGTATAGTTTAGCAACAGCATGAACAGAATCGTACCCCACACCTTACACAAGTATAATGTGCAGTAAAACCGCAAACTGAGCAGAAATGGTGACGAGCGGTAGCACATGGAGGTCACACTGCTGCCCTCAAATACGAAGGAGCATGAGGAGGCAGTGATTCAAGACTTGCCGGTTTCCATGAGATGCAAGATAAGGACAATCAGCGAATACCTATATTGTTTCTGCAATCTAAAATAACACAATTGACTTTCTTGTTTACCTCATGTAAGAGCTCAAGGAATGTTCTTGGAGTTTTCCTAGCATTCTCAAGTGCCTTTGCCTGTCGGGTTTTACGTTTTGTGCACTTTGACTGCCTCTTTTGCATGTAAGCTGCGATTCAAGAAGAAGACTAATATCATCAGCGAGAAAAATTATTTAAGCAAAATAACGATTTAGACCTAGATCAACATCATCATCATCATCATCGTCATGAATCTCGATGGCATCCACTCCTGTATTGTCATTTTCCAAAGCTTCAAGACGAGCAAGGGCTGCCTATAAAAACTAAAGTGATGATTAGAATAGAAATCGGGACTGAAACCCACAGACTAAAATTGGTTGAGAGCAACCTGTTGAGGGCGGAAAAATGAGAGACCTGAGTTCGATTGTCAGCGCTTGCAAGAGCAGCAACTTTATGGTTGCGGCGCGACATGCGCCGCTGTGAATTATTGATATCATCATCCATCCCTGCACAAATAGAAATTCAAATTAATTTCCGCAAATGGAAAACACAACAGGAATCCTTGTCCCAAAATAATGATCGTCGAGAGAAAACAACGTCA